>JABFPW010000009.1:0-16680 GCA_022817205.1 Oxyteleia sp. ZL-2020
TATTACAAATATAATATACGTATACGGGATAAAATAATGTATAATACTAACTTGAAAAAAGATGGAATTTAGACTTTCAGCTTCCATCAATCTAAAAGAAGTTTTATATAATATTTTATAGGAAATAATATTTAAGATATAATACATATGTTTTAGATATATTTTATGAATTTATATATTATATTATGACAAGTGCCAACTTTGTTCTTTCAATAATCAATAATGAAATTGTTTATGACACATTAATTGAAGCAAAAAATGGTTTTAAATGTTAATGTAATTTTTCATTTTATAATGTCAAATTTCTATTTATTATTTCTTATCTAATAGCAAAAAATATTACTGATCAATAGACGTCCTAAAAAAACAAAAGAAACGTTTCTTAAAACTTACCATTTTACATCACAAGAATTAAAATACACTCGAACCTGACTTAATCCACGACAGTGGGACCGGAAGTTCTCACTTAATCCACGTATTGCCTGAATGGCAATACGTCTGTCAGCTGTCACATTCGTGGATTAAGTGAAGGTGGATTAAGCGAGACTCGAGTGTACATAGTATTTTAATTCTTGAAAAATAACACACATGTAAAAAAAAAACAAATTTTACATTTGTTGTAGGGAAAATCAGGTTTTTATTACATATTACAGGTACATATTACGACAAGAAGTATAATGTATCTACCTAAGCTATACTAATGATATTCATATAAATTAAATAATTAATATTTCGTAGAATATATGAAGGCAGATAACAATCTTAAATCACGTTTTAAATTTTAACAGAACATAAAATATATATTTTAAATATGATTCGACTAAACATTATATGTCTTTTAAGTTTCCAATGAACGTTAAAACTTTCCTTTTCACTGCCGTATTTTGCAATGATTTGCTTCCATTATCAGGGTGAATTTTCAAAAAATAGCGTTGAATAAATTCTAAAGTTGCAGATAATTTCGCTGGATATCTCAAATTTAAAATGTAATATAAAGCATAAGCTCCTTGTGTAGCTTGAAGATGATCCTTGTATTTAATAAATTGTTGTTTTTCAAAATATACTGCATACACTGGTGTCTGATTTTTATTTCCTGAAATAAACAATTATATCAATATTGCATTGAATATGTTGTGTCGGTAATTTAAACCACTTAATTTTGTTTAATTAACATTTCTCATGAAAATAATATACTAAAATATAAATATATAAAATAAACGTATTTAATTAATTTTTTGTTTTAATTTAAAATTAAAAAATAGATCATGTTAGAACCATTTACATTAGACAATTTTACTAACTTACCAACTTACCACTTACAACTTACCAACTTCCACGACACATGGTAAACAATCTATGATAGTTTCAATCTGGAACATTTATAATAGTGTTACTGCATTACGTAGATTTATTAAATAAATAACATGAATGAAAACATATTTTAGTATCTCGAATTTTTTATTAACAATACAGTAATTAATACTACATTTTAACTTAATGATAAACAAAATAAATTTTGGGACAAATCAAAAGGTAATATGAAAATGAGTAACTTACGTGACAATAATATTTATAATGATCATTCGTTACTTACGCTGTCAGGATATACAAGTTTGATATTTTCTTTGAAATGAGTAGCAATAAGTTCAAGTGTAATAACATGACTTAGTTTATCAGAAGAAATGATAACTTTAGATTTCTTCATAAAATAATTGGTTATTTTCGTGGCTTTTTGGGACATCATTTGGGCCATACCGTTTAAATCAACGGTTGTTAGCTTCTTAAAATGCCAAGTTATATATTCTGGTGTTGTTAGTATTGGCCATTGTTCAAGAATCTCTTTGACAGTAGGTATCTTCTCGTTATTTAAGAAACTTCTTATATCGAAATAAGTTTTTTCCATCAAAAGATAATAATTATCGTCAGGAACTGAAGTTATGTAGCCATTCAGCTTGACTCGATTTACGACAGGATCAGAAGTATCAAGTGAATGGTCTGCACTAACTTGGTTAAAATCGTACTTCCAGTTTGGACACCCTGCTTTTGCACTTGCAAAACGTTTTGTTTGTACTAGGCTTACATTTTCATTTCTGTTATGTTTATTCTTGTGAGGTCTATTTAAATAACTGTTCCTGTCTTTCAGTTTACAAAATAATGAATGACTCCCATCACCCATTACAACACCATCATCATCGACGTCTTTCAAAGCTTCAGGATACTGCTCTATCATTTTTTTTGCAATAATTTTGATTCCTTTTATTGGAATGTTTGTAGAAATAGTTTGAATTTCATCAACAACTGCGTGTATTACTCTGGTGACATCTGTTCTATCTAAGTGACCTGAACGAAGAGCTAAAATAGTGCTTTGAGGCATCAAATTCCATGGAACTTGAAAATCAGTCCATTTTGATTCGTAGTTGGCAGTTGTACTAACATATTTATTCTCAGAGTCGTCAATGTTAACTTGTTGTGTATCATCCAATTCATCATTGATATAACTTTCTATAAGAATTGGTATGTTTTCTACAGATTTAAGAGAATCTATACCACGTACAGAATTGTCTATTACATTTGATGAAATTGGAGTCCACACTTCCTTTTTAGTCAACAGTAAAAATGTTTCTCCTTTGAGCATGATCAAAACTTCATCATCCGTGACAGGCGTACCATCGGTGTTCAAAACTAAAATGGCTCCTTCAATCTGAAGTTTTACAGATGCTAAAATAATATTAAAAATTATAATAATAAACAAATATAAAACATTTTTCTTAATAATAATAATATAAATACATTACAGTAAAGTTCTAATTTACTCACCGTTAGTTATTACTGTTTGACAAATACTAGTTGTAGAGTTGTCTACTGTTATGAAAGTTTTTTTTGTCGATCTCCGCTCCAAATATTTAATAAATGCATGTTTTATTTAAATGTTGAAACTATTTACAGGAATCGTACAACTAGTAATATATATTGTAAGCTATGTTCAGATAATGAGATAGTGATTATGTACCATTAAATATTATAAATTATGTACAAACTGTATGAAGCTCATCTCACATTGTATTTATTAACAAAATACTACATATAAAACTAATTATATTTCAAGTTATTTGTTATAATTTGAGCGATTTTAATGTATTAACAATATCAGTTGTTTATGTATGATCTGCACGTGTTCTGCGGTTATTTCAATATACATTATATCACAACATGTCGAAAGGTGCTGACTTGAAGTAATATAAAATTTTACCTTCTAAAGATTTGTATTGTAAAACAGGTTCAATACAGATGAGTTCCTTATAAGACACACAAATAAAATCATCTGAATTATAGTATGTATCATATAACCCTGTCTCTGGGTCATAAAAAATTTTTCGCGTTGTTCCAATCAGAAGAAAATTATCAAAAGCAGTGTTTATTATAATATGTTTTACAATACATAAATCATAATATCCAAAATTATCAATTTGAAAGCAAAGCGCCATATTTTCTGTATAATCGATGCCGTAAAGTGTTACCGTATGTGAAACAAATTTATAATCATTAATATCAAAATTTTTATTAACAATTGATAAAACTTCATTCATAAATATTTTGACATCTAACTCATAAAAGGATTGTGTTATCACTTTTCCAATTCCTTGATCAGAATATGATTGATTAATTGATTGTAAAATTTGGTGTTTTACAGACAGAGTATACAGCAGATTTTTATAGTTTGAGGTATGTTTGACTATTTTTTAAAAATATTGATGTTTGTTTTCAAATCTTAAAGTACAAATGAATCGAAGACAACCAAATTGCTGAATAAAATACGCGTAGTGCTGAAGAAAATGATGTTTTGGTTTTAAGTTCTGATTTGGAAAGTTTTCTTTTCTCAGTGTAATGTAAGCATTGATTAAATTTTGTAACAGTGCAACTTGACCGATTGACAACTTAAAACTCAATAATATTGTAGTTATTTGTCGTAAACATAAAATCATATCACAAATTTTATTATCAATTAACGGAACATTACAAAGTAAAAGAGCAATAGGTAAAATAATCAATAACCACATATTCTGTATAGCAGTTCCAGATAAATAATCGCTGTTATGCTTAATTTTTGGAAGGTTTAATTTATTTTCATGAAGAAATTCTACTTTTTGAAACGCATCATTTAAATCATCCAGCTTTACTTTTTTGCTTTTAACTAAACTATTAATACACAAAGCTAAATCAAATTTGACAATTCCTTCAAATAGATCATGAGCCATACATGGCGGGAGCCCAGGATTACAAACATGAAAATAATCCAAACTATTCAATATTGAATTATCAGATACACCTCTGTATTGAGCATTTTTATTCAAAGCCATGTTTACGTCAAATTCATGAGTTTCTTTTGACCTTAGTTGGTGTTTTTTGAACACATCGTCGTTAAAATTATGCACATAACAAGATCTGCAAAAGTAATAATTGCAATTAAAAGATTGAATAAAACCACCCACTTCATGGCTTCCTAAATTATCAGCAGGAGAAACTAAAATAGAACCTCTATAAGAATGATTTTGAACATCAATACCTTCCGTTTCTAATATGTGTATGTCATTCATAACCGGTTTTAAAACTTCTTTAAAGCCATATTTTTTTAAATGCTTTGCAAATACAAGACCTACTAAATGAATATTATCGCTTTTTGAATAGTATGATGGATGCAAGTTTGCTAAAATCATATATAAGCCAACTATTTTAAGTTTATTCTTGGATGAACCAAGTGGATTGCAAACTTCAAACCCATCTTGATAAAAACTTAATTTTAAATTTTGATTATCACACAGTAATTCATTATTTTTACAACAAAGTCCCGAATTTAGATCTGAAAAAACGATACCATTGTATTTTATATTATTATTTAAACATTGATTGCGAACACTTTCATCTTCAAGTAGGGATTTTAATGTCTTAATAATTGGAATGTAATAAAAGCATGCGGTTTTTTTGTCATCTATAAATACAGGTTCAGGAGCAATATAATTAAAATTACTTTCAATGTACTTTTGTCTACAATAAATGTTTCTTAAAGGACCATCAATTCTATTGTGTGCTTTGTCGAATAGATTATTTTCTAGCAATATTTTTAAATTAGGTCGTTCAGATTCTGATACTTTTGACAACAAATAATTGATATTCAGCTGATTTAAATCTGAAAAACCCTCGATCAAAGCTTGTAATGATTTTGCTGTTAAAAAATGTTTAGCTGTTAAAAGTATATATAAGTTTGATAATAACTTAACACTCATTTCTTCATAATTTACTTCTGCTTCATTATCAGCATTATCATAATTGTGATTATTTCCGTCATGTTCGTGAATTTCATTTTCTTCAGCACTTTCTTTAACACTCTCTTCTTTCAAAATTTTGCTTTTCAATGCATTGCTCATACTGGAAAATTCATGGGAATGTTTTCTAAGAATATGGTTTCTTAAATTATTAATGTTACAGAAAGGAATTTCTGTATGGCAATGCTGAATATATGGACATTTGACACTTGTGTTATTTCTGATGTGTTCATACACATGTGCATGAAAATTTCGCCTTTGTTCAGTTTTAAAACAACAGGCTGTAACAACACATTCAAATTTATGAGCTGGACGGAACTTTGTGTGAGATCTAAGTAAATGAGATTTAAAAGCACTATATGTTTTAAATGAAGCACAGCAAGCTTTATATTTACATTTGAATATTATGTTTTTATTTTGTCGGTGATAATATTGATGTAAATTATATTTTTTGATGGATTTAAATATAATTTGACATATATTACAGATCATCTTACAAAATAAAAACTCACTGTTTTAGGTTAAGTTTACCTGAACACGTGCGGATCATACAAAAAACAATAGCCCAGTATTGTTTTAACACGGAATTTTGTATTCACTACAAAATAATCGTGACATTTAAATATAAATATGACGCTTCATGTAAATGTGTCTGTACATAATTAATAAATTATAATATAATATTATTTATAAACATTACAATCAACAACAGCTGTCTCTTAATTGGCAGACTACACTGCCACGGCTGCCACAAGAAATAGGTAGGCGCGCTTACCGGCCGGTAATTTACCGACTAAAAATGCAGTATGAAATATAATAACGTGAAAGAACATTTGTGTGTGTACTTTTACTGTCTTTCAATGAAAAATACACGTTAATTGTGTAAAATTACACGGTTTTCGAAAATTGGTAACAAGTATAGTAAATTTACATTGCTTGCGTAAATAATTACAAAAAATTTGTAAAGTTACTTCAATCAGAGTGTATTATTTTTCATACACTATTAGTAGTGTAATTTTCCTTCTATTCATATTGTAATTATGGTGTAAATTCACACGGTTTTTTTTCAGTGTACAGATTTCCTAGGCGTTTGTCAGTCAAGAATAATTTAAAAATAAAACAATTCGGAAACGGGTACTTATACTATATTCTGAAAATTATATTTTAACACTGGACTACATTCTTCTGTGCTCAAAGAATCGAATAAAAAATGTCTCTCATATTAAAAATTAGCAAAATGAATGAAAGACACTAATTAGTAACGAGAATTTAAATGTTTGAGTTCTATTTCAACTTTATAATGTCCTGAACACAATTAACCCTTAACATCCTGGTGTATCATATATGATACATATGCCATTTTTAACATTTCAGAATTTTCATGTTCTGCTTGACGTTTTTATGCAATAGAAACAAATTTATATTATTATTCTTGTTGTATTGAACATTTTTAATCGAGTTTAAAAAGTTTAAATATTTATTAACATTGTTAAATAATTAAATTATTGATAAAAAATTGAAAAATTTTTTTGTATAAATTACACATATTTGAATGTCAAGTAATCAGAAATCATCAAATACAACACGATTATGAACTCCTTTCTAGGAGCAGGACGTTAAGGGTTAAGATGATTTTTCAATTTTATAATTCCGGAGTCAGTTCGTTTTTAACGGATACGCCGAACTTTTATCGGATATGTCTTCGGTTGGGAAACATGCAATTGCTTATATATTTAAAAAATCCTTCTGTTTGTTTCAAATTAATGTAAATTTATTTAATTGAAATAGATCCATATTTGTGTCATCTAATTATCACATCTTTCTCCGGAGTGAGGTCAGTCCATATATATTAAATTTCTTATAGTCAAGGAAAGCTTGTCATTTTGTTAATAAATAATGTCAGATATTATAAATAAATGTTAGCAAAGTAATAATATATATTTATTAAAGATAGTTTTGAATAAAAAATAACATTTTTCAAACTTTTTCTTCTTGCGTATCAGATATGTCTTCGGTTTGGAAACATGAAATTGCTTATATATTTAAAAAATCCTTCTGTTTGTTTCAAATTAATGTAAATTATTTAATAATTAAACATTTTTTTCTTGCGTATCGGATATGTCTTCAGTTGAGAAACATGATTTGAACATGAAACAAACATGAAACAAAATTGAGTCAATGAAAGTTGATGAAAAAGTTTTTTATTCTTGAATTAAATTTTATATAATTAATAATTTATATTATTACATAATTAATAAAGTTTGAAAGTCTTTTTATTTTATACTGTTTACATATTAAATTTATCTTTATAAATATAACCCAACGATTTTTTGATAATGGGAGAATCGATTCATCTATTCAAATTTAAGTTTTGTAATGTATTGTGACCTGACAAACTGCAATCGTTTTCCCTCAAAAATCGAGTTCAGAAAAAAAACGATTGCAGTTTGTCAGGTCACAATTTAGTACAAAAATTAAATTTGTATAGATGAAATGATTCTCCCATTATCAAAGAATCGTTGGGTTATATTAATAAATATTAATTTAATACATAAACAATATAAATTAAAAAGACACTAACTCCGGGACTATAGAATTGAAGAATCACCTTAAAAAATAACTCGAACGGAACACCATGCAACGTTCCAGCAACCTTTGTAACGTTGTGACGACATTACTGCAACGTTTCAATGTCGCTTGAAAGTACGTTGCCACAACGTTGCTACAACGTTGCGGGAACGTTGGCAACGTTGCAGAAATGTTTGCAATTTTGAAACGTCGTGGAAACGTATTTTCGGGCGACATTTTAATCTCTGTGCAACTTTTCAGTAACTAATTGGCAACGTTGCGACGTTACTGGTCCGTACGGGAAGGGCCCTGGAATGGTCGAACGTAAACGCCAGTGATCTTTCAGTAAGGTAATACTTCACCATAGTAATATGTTATATAATATAATAATATTATAGGTTAGTGTGCAGTATTGCCCCGAACACAATCAAAGAATAAGCAAGGAATAAGAGGAATAAGCGTGTACTGTCCTTTTTTATCTAATAAGTTAAAAAAAGAAAGAACATCCTTATTCCTCTTATTCCTTGCTTATTTTTTGATTTGTTCAGTGGCGTTTTTGTTCGACCATTCCAGTTAAACTTGAACTTCACAGAAAAAAGATAGCAGATACATTTTCGTATATTGTCTATCCTTTTTCTTTCTCGTTCAAGTTTAACTGGAATGGTCGAACGAAAACGCCACGGGGCATCAACGTTACCTTACTGAAGTTGGCTGCAGAACTGACAGGTTCGAGGTTAGTATTTAACTAGCTAACGACAATCAAGTTTTCATAAATCAGAGGTTGTGTTTAAAAACTGTAATTAATACAGTAAATCGTGAGTTATCTCCAACTAATAAGTTACACATTTTTATGAGTGTAAGTAAACATTAATTTTCTGTCATTCCAACTGTAAATTTTAGTAATATTACATTTTAACAATAACAATTACATTTTATCTTAAAGTACTAAAAGTTTTCTTGTTATAACAAAACTGTTCTTTAACCCTTAACATCCTGCTCCTGGAAAGGAGTTCATAATCATGTTATAATTGATGATTTCTGATTACTTAACATTCAAATATGTGTAATTTATAAAAAAAAAATTTTTAATTTTTTAACATTCATTTCATTATTTAACAATGTTAAGAAATATTAAAAATTTTTTTAACTTTAAATTTGTTTCTATTGCATAAAAACGTCAAGCAGAACATGCAAATGCTAAAATGTTAAAAATGGCATGTGTATCATATTTAATACACCAGGATGTTAAGAGTTATGCTAAAGAACCCTATCAGCACATAATATTATTTAATATTAAATAATGTTCTAGTAGCATTCATAAAATATTAAAATAATATTCTAAGAATATTATATAATATTTTAGAAACATTGTACAAATGTTATATGTCCGCTTTAAAATAATATAGGAATATTGTAGGAATATTATTGTAATATCCCAGGTACATTATTTTAATATTTTTTGTATACTTTTAGGATGTTTTTAAAAATAGTTTTATAAATATTGCAAAATTATTTAAAAATAATTGAATTTATGGACATTTTTGAAAAAATTTTAACTTAAAAAATTGTTTATTATCGTATTAAGATAATATTATATAATGTTCCAGTAATATTCTACGAATATTATTTTCAGCGGACATATAACTTTCCTAGACTATTTTCAAAATATTATTTAATATTAATTAATATTAAATAATATTCTAGGTACATTATTTTGATATTTTTTTAACATAAATTAATATTACTAGGACATCCTAGGAATATTATGTGCTGATAGGGAAGGTTCATTGAAACGGCATTATAAGCGAAAAATATTTGCCAGTTTAAGAGGATGTCAAACTGGATTTGGCGATCTACTTTACAGACATTAGGGATTTTATATTTTATATCTATAATACGCATTATTTTTCATATTAACGGGAAGAGCGTTATGACGTACATGTGGAAGAATATTGTTATGTGTAAAAATCTAATTTAAATTGAAAAATAAAAGCAAACAACCATCGATTTAGCTATTAAATATATATTTCTTGTTTTCTTTATTTTGTATAGGGTCCATGCAGGCAAATGTGACTATGGGGTAACTGTGATACTGACATATTTTTGTTAGAAAATAAACATTTTTATGCATTTTAACTATTGTAATATAAAGAATAATGCTTGTTCTACGATAGTGTGAAGTTTCATTGACTTTTCAAGAAAATAAAGCAAGACAATTTTAATTTGAATAACACCTCAATAAAATTTTTGGTAATGAAAGTTGTCATGTGTATTTTTAAAGTCTGATTTTTAATACAATTTGCACGAATACATGCATTTTTTAGTGTTCTTAAAAACTACGATGTTCGTGTATCATAAAATTAAAATTTTTATATTTAATACTATTTACAATATTATTAAAACAGCAGTCACAGTTACCTCATACAAATTTATTTCTGTAGGGAAAATGTGGCATAAACATTAGCCTGTCAAACCAATGGAATAAAACACAGATTCAATTCTATCAAACTTCTGATGTAACCTATAGGCCGCGATAAGGATTTCAGTTTACATAATTTCTTGTAAGTACTTTTCACAGAAACATAATTAATTTGAATATCAGATCCATTTAATAAATTTTCGTTATTTTTATTTTTTTCTTCTTAAATTTGGGCATTCAAAATAAACGTCACATTTACCTCTGTCTTTGTCACATTTGCCCCTCACTATGGTATGACAGGTGATCACAAATGTTACTACATATCTCTACTATTTGCTTGTTATTTATTTTATATTTAAACTAGTAAAGCTGTTTCTAAAATAAAAATAGACACTTCAATAAACATTAGCCAATAATTTATTATTTAAAATATTGAAAGTAAAGTAGATAATTTTTAAGGTATAGTACAACTTTTTTATTAAGTGTTACAATTACCCACATTGACCCTATAACTGTTGATTTTGTATTATCAATAAATTATAAATAAATTAGTTTGCCTTTTTCAATAATATTAAAATATATATATATTTATTATTATTAATGGCATACTTACTTTGATTCTATTTAGACAGTTACTAGGTGAACCTAATTTCATGCAAGCCAGTGTAATAAATTTCAATAGCGTGTGTATAATTTAATTGCACTAATAAAAAGTATATACGTTTTAATTATAAATTTCTACTAGTTCAAAAGTAATTAATAATAAATATACTCTTTTGTGTAAATTTTGAAAATAACCTCTTTTCTGCTTATAATTAAATTTTATTCGCAGATAGTGATCTCGAAAAATTCTCTTTTTTACTTTCACATTGATTATTTGTATTAATAATGAAGAGGAGCTACAAAGATTTAGAAAATATAACCTTTAACAAATATATTGTAAATGTAAGTTTTATTGCAAACAGTTATAAATTACATGGTGTTTTACTAGCAATAATTTATACAAATAATTCAATACTACGAAATATATTATTATAACATAATATATATACCTATTACATTACAAAATATATTATATAAATTATACCACCAACTCTACAAATATATTTAATCTTTTGTGTTACACTCAAACCGCAGGACTTCGACCGAGTTGGGACCGGATATCATCCTGACACATCAAAATTGCACTGCACATGTTTTGCACATCACATGACAATTCAGCTGTTCTGCTATGTTCCACGTTCAAGTGTTTTTTGATTTCAAAAAATCAAACAAAAATGATAAAATAAATGAAAGCGAAAAAGAATTCTGTTTATTTTATTTTGAAACGTAAATAATAGAGATTAATGAAATATTTATTTTAAAAAATAAAATAAGTCTTTGTTAAAAATGAATACTTGATATTCTGCAAAAGATAATTTACTAAAATTAACGAAAAAAACTATTAGTTGCAATTAATACATCTTTTTCGCTAATAACTGAACTTCATTCGCTGCTAGGGATCTCCTCGTGTTATTTCTTATTGTATGTGCTCATAATGAAAAGATGCCACAAAGGTTTTAGAAAATAACTTTTAACAGAACATACTGTAAATGTGTTTTTGCAAACAGTTATAAATCACATGGTTTTTATTTACAATAATTTATATAAACAATTATACATAAAAAATAGAACTATTATTACATAATACATTAACCTATTATACCACAAATTATAATACAAAAATAATATCACCAACGCTACAAATATATTTAATATCTTGTACTATTGTACAATTTGACTAAATGCTTGACTTCAGCACAATTGAAGTATCTACTTATCTTTAATACGCACGATAATGGAACAGGCGCAAAATTATTTACAATTAACCCAACCAGTTCACATCCCTGATTTATCGCATTCAATTTTTTCAAACAAATTTTTCTTTTTCTTTTTATTATTCTATAATATAGTGGATATATAAGACGGTAATCCCTACTCATTAACGCAAATTTAATGTTATCGTTCTTCAAGTACAATATTACCTGTTTCAAAGGTTTTGTCACAATATCATACAGGGAAACATTACAATCTACACAAAAATATTCATTCTTCATACATACGACTTCCCTTTCGTAGAATGTTATCATTTGCTGAAAGATGTCATTACGCTGGTTATCTAAAATGTCTAAATATAACTCGTCTATGGGCAAGTTCAGAGCCTTAAGTTTCATTAAATGTTCCAACATAAACTTCTGGAACTCATTTGATGTACTCACTTCCAAGGGAGTAAGTCCTTCGTCATTGCGAGCGTTTATATCTGCATCATGTTCCAAAAGCAAAGCTGCAATCCGTATATCTTCCTTTTCAGCCGCATAATGCAACGGAGTGTCTCCCTCCTTGTCCATGGAGTTAACGTCAGCCCCGTTTTCCAACAACAGTAAACTGTTGTTGTAATACTTATTGTCAACAGCGATATGCAATGGGCTTCTTTGGTGTATGTCTTTCGCATTGACACGTGCACCATATTCCAAAAATAAAGGTGTAAAATTTATTTCTTCTGTGCCGCTGGCATAATGCAAGGGTGTCATACAAGCTTCGTCAGTTGAGTTAACATCCGCACAGTTTTCTAACAGGAATTTGCAAATGTACAATTTGTAATGGAAAATAGCGGCATGCAACGGCGTTGAGTCCAACATGTTTTTCATATTGATATTTGCACCATATTGCAAGAGCAGTGATATTATGTTGATGGCAGTTACTTTTTTTCCCCGTTTTACTGACGAAATAGATTCATATAAAGGAGTATTATGGAAAGAATCCTTCACGTTAACATCTGCACCAATTTGTAGTAACAGTTTGCAAGTGTCGAAATGTGCATACCTAACCGCAACATGCAATGGAGTTGCTTGCTGGTTGTCTTTGACATTGACCTGTGCACCATATTGTAAGAGCAACGCTGCAAAGCATGATTTCTTTATTTTACTGGTGTAATGCAAGGCTGTTTCACAATTTTTGTTGGTTACGTTAGCATCCGCACCCTTTTCCAGCAGCAATTTGCAGATTTTCATATTTTTACGCTTAACAGCAATATGCAAGGGCGGTTCACAACCTTTGTCGTTTAAGTTAACATCTGTGCCGTTGTCCAGCAGCAATTGGCAGATTTCCAAATTTTCATACTGAACAGCGACATGACAGGGATTTTCACCACATTTGTTGATTGAGTTAGCATCTGCGCCGTTTTCCAGCAGCAATTTGCAAATGCTATAATCTGAGCTCTTAATAGCGACATGCAAAGGCGTTTCACGTAGATCGTTTCTTGCATTGACGTTTGCACCGTATTGTAAGAGTATTGTTATTATGTTTATGGTAATACTCACAGGGAATTTTGTGCCACTGATTTCGCAGGCATAATGCAACAGACTTGCATTGTACAGTCCAGTCGCATTAACGTCTGCACCGTTTTCCAACATTAATCTGTGCACGTTTAAGTGACCGTGCTTAATAGCGTTGTAAAGTGGTGGCTCTACACAGTAATTCTTCATATTCATGTCTGCGCCATTCTCCAAAAGTAATTTTACAATTTCTGTATTTCCTACTTCAGTTGCATAATGTAGGGACGTGTTGCCGCACGTGCCCCTGGTGTGAACGTCCGCGTCATATTCCAGTAGCACTTTGCAAGTGGTATAATGTGATTTCATAACAGCGCAATGCAAAGGCGTTCTTCCCATTGTAAAATACATTGAAGTTTCATTTGGATCTGCGCCATGCTCCAAAAGTAATGTTACGATTTCTGTACTCCCCATGTCACTTGCATAATGTAGGGCTGTTTCGCCGTACATCTCCTTGGAGTCAACGTCTGCGTCATTTTCTAGCAGCAATTTGCAAACGCGATAATGTGAATTGATAACAGCGACATGCAAGGGCGTTCTTTCAGAGTTTCTGCGGTTATTCGCATTAATATCAGCACCACGTTCCAGGAGTGATAGGACAATTTGTGTATCCCCAATTTCACATGCGTCGTGCAGACAGGGATTGTTAACACGGATTTTGTCATTTACAGCAGCGTCTTTTTGTGGTCGTGAGATGGCCATTTTTTTATTTTCTTGTTTAATAGTTGTTTTCAACTGTCTTTCAATGTCAGCAACTGAAATTAAAAAATTGTAATTTCTTTAATTCAATTAATTGAATATTTTATGATGTAGTTATGTCTAGCTTAAACAGTGATGAGAATAGAAAAAGTAAAAAATTTCCTCATTCTATGTTATAACATAGAACAAAGTATGTTTTGTCTTTGTCTAATTTCCTACGATTCTTATCACTGACCTTACAATAAAATGATTGTTTTCTATTTGAAAACGTAATTCTAAAATGTAAAAAGTGTCTAATCACATTATTATGATTAAATTATGGTACAAAAATATGATATAAGATTTGAAGTAATGATATAAGGATATTGTTAAATTATAAATGATTAAAATATTCAATTACGAAATTTTAACTGAATATTTCGTTTATATAAAAACTACATAATATTTTTTTTATACATTTTGATATTTAATTGAAGGCAATTTAATTTTAATTCGTGCACCGTAAAGTTGGCAAAAATTACGATGTTTTGTGTTAATTAGTTAACACGTTAGTAGATAGAACAATTTTAACATATACTGTTATAAACTGTAACACAAAAATAATATTAAAAATAATAATAAAACCTTTTTATTAAAGTTTTATTAAGTTAATACCTTTTTGTTATAATTAACATTATAACCTGACAAGTTATTAGTTATTATACGGAAAAAATATACACCGTTGGCGAATGTCAGTACATCACTGAGCAATACAACAAAAATATTTGCATTTTTACAGCGCTGACAAATTCCTTCACATTGCTGAATGATAATATCAAAATTGTTGAGCAATGTGAAGAAATCGGTCAACGTTATAGAGACACTGGTCAACAATGTAAATGTTTTTTCATGTAGGATAAAATGCAAACGTAATTTAGATTTTTTTCAATATTAATAAAATAATACTTTACTTCTTTCATCTGTAACATTGTCGTTAATTGTTTCTGTAGAAAAAAATTCTTCGCCATCTTCTTTCACAATAGATTTTGATGTGCCCATCTTTCTAAGAAATTGTTTATTTTATCAATTTACATATTTTAGTGTCGAATTTTTTAATTTATAATAATTCTGATAAATTTCATAATTATTATAAAATCGCTATTGATTTTTTGGTAGTGCAATACACGAAGCGTGTCCAGTGACAAATCTGAAAATAAAGCAGTAAAATTGTAATGTAAATAATTTTTTTAGAAAACCCGTCCATTATGTTCGTGCATATCGAGACACTGTCACTATATGCATGACAAATATATTATTTAATATTAATTCAAAATAAATTGCAATATCAAATATAATAATTCATTATTTATTATTTCACAATTATTTCTCGTAAAAGTAAGTAGGCGATGAATAAAATATTTCTTAAAAACTATGGACTGTGGTAAAAAATTTCCTAATGACAAAAATGTCTTAGAAATAATCAAAGAATACTCTCAATTTTATTCGACGTTTTTTATTACATTTTTGGAAATTTCGATTTAGTCATTTTTTGGAAAACCATAAATTAACTCAAAAAATTTTGGAAAAATTTGAGAAATTCTTTGACTCATTCTAAGACTTTTTATCCTTACGAAATTTACCCTCGTTTTAATTTCACATGTTAACATGTTGTAGTGTTGTATATTTAATATATCGGTATAATATTATTATAATATAAAATAGTATATTACATTCCTAGACCGGAACGAAGTCTATTTTAAAATGTTGCTTACGCGTATTTAGTTGTTGGTTTGACGGTCATAAAAAATTTGGTCAGGTCAGAGTCATATGACAGTTAGGTCAAACAAAAAATCTATTGGTCTTCTGACGGTCATGACTGTTATATGACACATTATATGACCGGTCATATGACGAATCACATGAGTCGAGAATTCGCAACTCTCGTCCCAAGATAGACACGAAGTATCCATTCTTAAAAAACTAAACGCGCCCTGAAGTTAGCCAAATGGCTGACCAGAAATGCGCACGGAGATGCGCAGTAGCAGAAATGCGGTTAATGCTTAAGTTAATTATAGATGATAACGCTTAACCTTCCGGCGGGCGCGTAGGTGGACGGAGTGCACTTAGAAAAAGAAGTTCGATTGTATTTTGTTTAGTGAAACAAGGATGCTAAAAAAGGCGCGCCCGCCGGAAGGAATAACGATGGCACCGCGCGAAATTTGAATGTAGAATTTACAATTCCTTATTCCTTCCTTTTAAATTAACATTCTATTTATAAATGAATCGAAAGGCAATTGAAATGATTGAAATAATTTATGAATTG
>JABFPW010000010.1:0-15772 GCA_022817205.1 Oxyteleia sp. ZL-2020
CTTTAGTTTTGTTTAATTTTATTCTTTAGAAATGTATTTCAGGTTTTTTGTGGAAATTTCAAACTTTATTATATATATATATATATATATATATGTGTATATATTTTCAACATGTTTTTCATCTTATTATTATACGTTGATTAAAAGCTGGAATATTTAATGAAAAAATAACGAAATTCGTTTCGTTATTCCGTCCTAATCTCACTTTAACTGTTGCCAACTTAAATTAAAATAACCACCGATCTAGGGGGTCCTGATTCATCGAAAGTGGGTGTACATGTATTTTTGTGGTAATATAAACTATTTTGAGGACAAATTGAAAAAAAAATTTTTTTTTCAATTAAAATCGACAAGTTGAAGACCACGGTTCAAAATATGAAAAATCATAATTATCGTTAAAATACTAGTTCTTATTATTAAAAATATGGTACAAGCAAATGAAGATGTAAAATATTTTATTATTAATTTTAAATTAACAACATTAGTAATGTTAATTGAATTAGCGGTTTAATAAATTTAAAAAATAAATTAATTCAAAAATAAATTTTGAACATCGACTTTGCACCCCAAAAATCCATACGCTAACTTCAATTTTGATAAAAAACAAAATTTTTTAAATGTTGACAGCGATAATTACAGCTGTCAACTGTGAAAATGCACTTTTGACATGAAATTTGCACTTAGCGCCTTCAATATGTAGGAACTTTGATTTCAGCAGAAAACTCAATTTTTCAAATGTTGATAGCAATTATGACATCTGTTGCATGTCAAAATAATTTTTTGATTTGAAATTTGGGCTCAGCGATGTCAAAAACATTGAAAACTGTGTAAAGTTCATTGTTTGTTCTTCGTTAACATCATTTTTTATTTAAAGCCATTATACTGGCTTCTTGTCTAGCGTTAAAAACAGAGTCATTTGAGTTAAAGCACTCTGGCTAAATGGTTTAACTTAAACGACTAGTAACTCGAGACCTGGAAGGTCTTGGGTTCGATTCCCGGTAATATGCGTTGTCATTTCTCCCTTCGAAATTACTACCTTTTTTTTTAGATCGTTTATTTTTTTCATTTTAAAAATCGATTTCCAATTTATCGGCAACAATTCATTTAGTAAAATATAATTTCGCAGTGTTCAAAATTCTCCCAAACCTGAAGTTTGTGTAGCTCCTTTTCAATTTTTTTCTTTTAATATAAATAAAAAATACACACTCTTTATTGTGAGTTGTTATGTAAAAAGACAATTTTCGCATATAAAATGTACTTTTTGCAGCTTCATTAAATTTGTAATATTTTCATTATTTTATCATAAAAAACTTGTTTATAATACAAAAATGAAAGTATATTTGTTATTGATTGATATAGTTTAAGTTTTATTTAAAAATATAAAGTATAAAAATTGTTATTTTATATTTATAACAAAAATGCAAGTGCTTGTGCATTGAGACACTCTGAAGTCGGGTGCTAGACAGTAAGAATATAAGTCAAAAGGGAAGAAATTGAAGAAAAACGCAAAAATGTAAATAATTAAATAAATTAGATTATAAGAAAAAAATGTGAAGTCAACAGTGATATTAAATCTCAAATCTGAAGTTAATAAATCAAAAGTTGATTCAGAAAAAAGTTATGTTTATCATTATTTATTACTTTACAGTTCATTATGTACATAATTTTTAATTAATATTTTTACATGTAATCATAGTGTTTTAAGTTAGCAGATGCATGGCACAGACGTGGTGCATGGACCAACTTATCCTGACATTCAAGGCTGAGGACTTCAACTTTTTCGTTTATTTATTTATTAATTTAATTTTTCTGAATGTAAAATATCAATGAATAATGAAGATTTAAATTCCTGCTCCAATTTTAATTTAATTTAAATATCTTTTCCAATATATACTTTCCACTGATATATTTAGCAATAACTTCTCCCCCATATGTTAGGTTATTGTTTAACTAGTACTTCAGAAGAATTTCTAGTTGTTAGACATATTTTTTTGAAAAGAATAGCTTGAATCATATTTTCTTATTCAAAGTTAGAGTTTGAATTATTTTTACAAATAAAGCAACAGACAAATATTCAGACATCATTAAGGCGAAATAGAACTGATCCATGAACTCAGACTTTACATAACCTCAATTTGAGTGACATTGATATGCATATTTGTAAGTATCTTCATTGCAAGAATTTTTGTATCTGGAGAATTGATATTAGTCGATTCTTTTTTCAATTTGTTGATTACCATTTTAACATTAACAAACGTTTGTATGTTGACAATTTTGTTGAATCACTTTTACTTACTTTGTTATGATATATGGAATACAAATCCAAAACTATTCGACAAAATTTTCAATGCACGAACATTTGTTAAAATTGAAATAGTGATTAAAAAATTCAAAATTTAACAAAAAATCGGTTAATATCTATTTTATAATAAAATATTTTATCATAGTAAAAATAATCACAAATAAGTATGCGAATGTCACTAACAGTGTGGTATTTCATTTTGGAGCACGACATGTATGTTCTATTTCACCTTAATTTGTTGGTAAAATTAATGGTAATAATTAATGACTAACTTCCACAAACTGTTTTGGTTATTATTGTAACCAGCGTAACCAAGTCGGGTAGATTTATCCACCTTCTCCTTAGCCGTGGACGTTAAGGTGATTCTTCAGTTCTATAGTCCCGGAGTTAGTGTCTTTTCAATGTATATTGTATAGATATTAAATTGATATTTATAAATATAACCCAACGATTCTTTGATAATGGGAGAATCGTGTTATATGCACAAATTAAATTTTTGTAATAAATTGTGACCTGACAAACTGCAATCGTTTTTTTCTCAAAAATCCAATTCGGAAAAAAACCATTGCAGTTTGACAGGTCACAATTCATCACAAAAATTAAATTTATATAAATGAAATGATTTTCCCATTATCAAAGAATCGTTGGGTTATATTTATAAATATTAATGTAATACCTAAACAATATAAATTAAAAAGGCACTAACTCCGGTACTATAGAACTGAGGAATCACCTTAATAATTTTAATTTAATTCCAACGTGATATTTTACGCCTTGTTGGGCATAGTTTTATGGCGACAGTTTGTAATTACCCTGATAGCCAGATTTATGTAAAATTTATGTAAATATTATGTAAACGCCAATTTATGTAAATTTTATGTAAATGTAGTTCCTCATTAGGCTGCATTATTTACATAAATCGTATACAGTCGAATTTTTAAAATCTTAATTTTACATAGCTAATTTACAGTTTACATAGATAATCATTCTCCCATTTATAGAGAATCGACTGGTGCTCCTTATATTACAAACTTATATATAATATTACTTTTATAGCAAAAGTACCCAACTCCGTGACTCTAGGGCATCCTCTTTAGTGATTCTTAGCCCTGGAGTTAGTGCCTTTGTCAGCTAACAATTCATTACAAAAATTATATTTATATACATGATGAAACGATTCTCCCATTATGAAACAATTGTTGGGTTATATTTATAAATATTAATTTAAAACGAAGACAATATAAATTGCAAAAATACTAACTCCGGGACTATAGATGAAGAACCACCTTAATTTTATTTATGTAATTTATTTATACATTACTGTAACATTTCATAACGTATGAGATTATTTTGTTATTCTAAAAAAATTATCACTCGGTACTTTTGAAGATAGCCGTCTAAGACTGTATACAATAACCGTAGTCCTAGACTGTAAAAGTATGTAGTGCTGGATAATAAAATGACTTTTACAGTACAGCCTGTAATTCGTTCAATTGTTACTGTTACTATACAGAACTATCCTCTAACCTATAAAATATAGGTTACAAAAAAGACACAATAAATGTATAAATATATTAATAATTGAAAGAAATTAATATTGATACGCAATAAATAGACACACTTCATGGTTGCGTGTATATATTTACAAAACCTTATGTTGAACAATGTTGGTAAAATATTATTGCAATCATTTTTAGTTTTAAATAAATTATTAAAAACGATATATTGTTCATTTTGCTTGCAGAATTTATTTATTATTCGTTATCACTCAGAATATTGTTCTATTTATCATAGTTTTTTTATTATAATATAAAAAAGTGTTATGATTTAGCACTATATTTATATATATTATATATGTAAGGTTGAAATATGTTTTCAAATTAATTAGTTTAGTTGCAAATTAATTTAAACAATAAGTTAAGCAGATTGTGACATTGTCTTAAGTATTAAGTAATAAATAGAAACTTTTACACGAAACTTTCACAACTCGTGCATTTTTAATTTATAGATATATAATAAAAATTACGATGTACAACTTATACTGTCATGTTTACAATAATATATATATATGTTTTTCTTTTATTGTATCTTTGCATAATTTAAACGTTTTCTTCGTATGATTTAATTTAGCATCAATACTGTTACATTAATAGGTTCGACTGTTAAGTTAGCAGTGCAAATTTTAACAGTTCAAACTGGTATTTCAGTGTTATTTTTCTCAGTGTGTTACATTGAAACTATGTTGAATGACGTTGAATGTTAAATGAAAAGTTGAATATACCCGCAATTAATGAGCAATTTTTTCATGGTAATAACAAATTAGAATTAAATTGTAGACCCTGTTAAAACTCTTCTACTTTGAAATCAAGTTCTTTTTCACGTTGTTTCCAAGGTAGGTATCACGCTTAAGGTAAAATGTCACTTATTTATCCTTTCTATTTTATCGACATTGAAATATTTTATGGTTTTTGTTAATATCTTCTTTACAAGCTAATATTTGGTCAAGGCAGAATATCATCAAAATCTTTAGGATATTTTATATGCTGCAAATATTTTTATAATATTTACAGTTTTGAAACTTATTTATACATTTACATTTTTTGTCGGCCATTTTTATTCAAGTATTTGTAATCATTAAATAACTAATAACGCCTGTCAACTAATCTTGATACAAAAATACTGTTCAGGAGTGAAATTATGATGAATAAATTTAATAAAGATCTAAGTAATATTCTGCCACGTTAAAATATCAGCTCGTAAAAAATATATACACAAAACATACAAATTTGTAAGTTATATCAATTTTGAGTTGGTTAGCTGATGACATTTCACCTTAAGAGGAGGAATAAGTACCGACTGAGCAAAATTTAATTAATTTCAGATTTACATCGAACTGAGAATTATATACACTAAGCATGAGAGTAAATCAATTCATAAACGATTCTGGAATATTTTAGAACTAACAAACTGTTATTTAGATATGTAATAAATGTAAGAAGTTTGAATTACTTCATTTATAGGTTATAAAGAGTAATTCAAACTTTTCAAACTTATTAGAAACTCGAACAACAATCTGTGACTATCATAATATTCTACAATTATTTATGCATTGGCTTACTCTCAATATTATTGTATATGATACGTAATTCGACGTAAATCTGAAATTATATAAATTTTGCTCGGTCGGTACTTGTTCATCCTCTTAATAACAAACTTAAAATAAATCTAATAATCAAGAGAGTTTGCCATAACTCTCTGTACAATGTTTCGTGCAGCGCCTATGCAGCATGTGATTGGTCACAATGTCTTCTGATTAATCACATGCTGCATAAGAATTGCACGACACACTGCATAGAGAGCTGTGGTAAACCCCCCAGATCGGGTTTGCCACAGCGCTAGAATAAAGCTTGGTTCCCAGATAGTTTCCATGCTTGTTTTGAAAATAATTTCCAAGCTTAGTTCCAAGGCTATTTTCAAACATTACATTCAAATCATATGACATATTATTAGCTGGCTTTGCTTGATTTGTACACCTATCATCGATGATTCGTCCTCCGCTAGATACTAGTGACAAACTAGTTGCGCGGAGTCCGCAAATCTTATCACATTTTGATCAAATTTTGAGCAAATTAAAACTTTTTGATCAAATGCGAAAACATGTGTGCACACTGCACACATGCAAACGCACCAACCACATCCTTGAATACATACATTTTCTATCAAATCTTGAGCAAATTACAATTTTACTCAATTGCACATTACATTAAAAATTTTACATTTGATGAATATTTAATACACATTTTTAATATAATCAACATTTGACTTTTTTAGATTAATTTTTTTTGGATTTGAAAGTCCTCACAACTCTGAATTTCTTTGAAATATTGTTAAAATTGAGATTTTTCACATCAATTTTCAGCGTATTTAAGAGTTATTTTCACAGTTTATTAGAACAATTTTCACAGATTTTCAGATAATTACACTGGTCAAAAAAAAAAAAAAAAAAAATTAAACGTCATACCTATTTTATGAAATTCGTCAATTTTACTTCAAAATAGATCTAAAACAAAGATTCAATCATTATTTGTTCTCTGTCACGTCTAAGAATTAAGAAATTTTTATATAAAACAATGTTAAAATTTCTAAAATACAGTTTGAACAACAATCCTAAAATTTCATAAAATACAGGACTTTATTTAGATTTATGAGGTCGCTACATTCAAATCTTAAGTCAAGAATAAAAATATTTAACATCCATGATGGAAAATTCAATATGCCGGGCCAAAAATTAAAAAATATACAGTTTTTCTATATAAATTGTATAATTTTGAATTTAAAAAAAATTCAACATCCCACAAGGTGGATCCAATATGGTGAACGAAAAATTAAAAATATATTTATTTTATAACATGTATTATAACTAAGTACTACATATAATTTAAAGCAAATTTACAATTTTGCTATTCCACATAATATATGTAACAATTTCTTAATTTTAAGACCCAATAAAAAGGCACATAATGATTAATTCTTTCTTTCAGACCTATTTTTAATAAAAAATTGAACATTTCTTAGCGATCCAGAATCTAGCGATCTCAAAAACATGCAAAAAATTCTTTAGCATGTAAAAAATCAAGGTTTTAATGGAAAAAGCATGTTTTAAAATGTTTTTTTTTTCAAGCTAAATTGAGCAATCATCAAAACGTACAGAAACTTCTCTAGAATGTAAATTTACACTATTCATGAAGAAAAACTGTATATTTTTTTAAAATGTAATTATTATTATTTGTTAAAATTTTTAATTCTTCTATTCAAATTTGAATTTAGCGACCTCATAAACCTAAACAAAACCCTGTATTTCGTGAAATTTTAGACAAACAAAGCATAGCACCCGCCCATCAATGCCTTTCTGATGCTGACACTAACACAGACGCCCTTTTCCCACGCTCCTCACACAGAGATTCTAGAAGTAGTATCTGCTTCAATGAGTTAAACCGTATATTATAGATTTTAACATTTTTTCTATTCTTTATGTTGACATTTCTTAATTCTCAGACGTTAAAGAGAGCAAATAATGATTGAATATTTCTTTTAGATCTATTTTGAATCAAAATTGAATATTTTCATAAAATAGGTATGACATTCATTTTGTTGTTGTTGTTGTTGTTGTTGTTCAGTGTTATTTTTACAAGAGTTATTTATATTATCCTACATATCCTACATTAATTAATTAATTAAATAATTGAAAAGGTTAAAAAGAAAGTTCTTCCCCACATCCACGTCGTTTGGTACGGGTCACGCGGAGAGGAGAAACATTGACTCAATCTTTTTATCACAAAATAAACTCCAAAACGTAAAAATATCAGTTTTTTCTAAGTTTGATTTTTTACGTGTTTGATCCGTCATTTTCGATCAGCCGTGTTGTATTTTCTGAGATTTTACATCTGACTTTGAATAAATGCCTCAAAAACCCCATGTACGTTTCTCCGAGGATATTATCTGTCATATTGTATCCGTCATCTTGAATTTTAAAATTCTGACGTCAGATTTGCAATCAACGTCCATAAAAATCTATATAACCATTATGATCTCTGTTGTTGGTTTACTGCAAAAATGGGCCCCTACAAGTGTGTTAAAGCAAACAAGTTGCACATTTTTTTTGGTTTTTATTAATAGAGACCAGAAACCAAAGATCACGTGATTTTAATTGAATGGTTCGAATCTATCTTATAACAAAGCTACGAATTTACCTTTAAACACGCGCTTGGAAACTACCAGCAAACCAAGCTTCATATTAGTACCATATCACAACCTTGATTTTCACCTTCATTCATATGTAACACTTCTGCAGTCGATTTAATAAAATAAATATATGTACGCATTTCTGTTGTATGTTTGTTATTAATATAATATTACTTGAATTATTGACATTTTTACAGGCCAAAGAAAAACGCTGAAGCTCGTTCCATAAATGCATTTGCTTTGGAACATCAAAAAAGCAATCTGCATTCGGATTTAATATCTATGAGTATGCGTTCGTCATTGGAAAATGGTTCACAGTTTTCGTACGGCGCTGACAAAAACTATTCAGAAGTTGAACATGTTCCAAACGAGCGCAATACTCCAATATTAAATAATATTTGTAATCGTGAAGTCTTAAACGAGTCTTCATCTGTGTCGAATATCATTGAAAATATATCTTCCCCTAATTGTGAAATATATGACATATACGAAGTCCTTCAATTTGATGAATCTACATCAATAGCTCCAAATCAGAATCATGAACAAATGATTTGTGAAGATATGTCCACAAATGAAGGCTCGAATTTAAGTACTATGAATACAAATGACGCAAATGAAAATGAACTTCCCATTCAACACTCGAATATGGACGACTGTGACATTGAAGAAAATCTCATAATTGAAGAAAATGGACAATTAGATTCATTTCGTCTTCAGGAGAACATTTCTCAAGGTCGTCGTATAGTCGACTTACATTGGTTGATGTCAGAAATTCATAGAACCTTTGACAATCATCAGAAAGGCGTAGAATGTCTCTTTCGAGATTGGAAGATAGTAAAAACCCACTCTCGAGGATTAATGACGCAAATTTTTTTCAAATGCCAAATGTGCAATTTTAAAACTGACATTTGGTCGGAACCCAAACAAGATGACATTATGGAGCTGAACGAGGCCGCTGTAACGGGTACTATAACATCCGGTTTAGGATATTCACAACTTGCTGAATTACTCGCTGCGATGAATGTTCCATGTATGGCTCCTGGAACGTACAGAAAATATCAGGAGAACTGCATACAAAATTTTTTGAATTCCGCTTTAGACAACATGCACCTTGCTGCAGAAGAGGAGAAGAAATTAGCTTTAGAAAATAATGAAGTTGTCGGCGGAATTCCTTACATAACTGTTGTAGCAGATGGTGAATGGTCTAAGAGATCTTACGGTCATGGATACGATGCACTATCTGGTGTAGGTGCTATAATAGGCCTCCGAACTGAAAAGGTTCTATATGTCGGTGTTCGTAATAAATACTGCTCCTACTGTTCATATTATGAGCGTCAAAATATGGAGTGTCCAGCTCACACATGCTACAAGAACTTTGATCGCAACGCAAGCTCAACAAGTATGGAGAGCGATGCTATTGCTCACGGTTTCAAATGTAGCATCGAAATGCATGGTCTCATGTACAAGACGTTAGTTGCGGACAATGACAGTAGCGTCTACGCTGCTATCATCAATAGTAAGCCTTATCAGGATTACAACGTGATTGTTAACAAAATTCAATGTACCAATCATTTGCACCGCAATATGTGCAGAAAACTTACAGTGGTTGCAGAAGCTACACAACCAAAAGGACAGAGACAACCGGGATATGTTGAAACGCGTAATGTTATCAAGAAAAACATTTTACGCATAAGGAGAGAAATTGAGAAAGCTTCCACTTGCAGAAGTAGCATGAATGTTTCACAGGCCATAAAAGTAAGTGAGTTGCAAAAGGATATATTGAATATACCTAATCACGTATATGGTGATCACGACATATGCAGTTCTCGTGGTCTTAACTGCACAGACAACGTGGGAGAGAAGAACTACGTTCCTGCACTTGTACAACATGGTTTCTATCCGAAAATAGAAAGTATAATGCGGGGCTTCAGTTGTTATGCAGACAGTTTGTTACTAAACTTAACAAATAACCCTGCAGAATTATTTAATTCGCTTATATGCAAAACAATTGCTGGAAAGCGTATAAATTTTGGTGCTCGCGGTTCATATGATGCCCGAGTATCTGCCGCTGTTTTGCAGTATAATACACAGCAAGTTTTGACTGAAGTTCACAAAAGTACGAACTGTGCAGTTCCGCCAACAGTGGAGAAACTTGAAAAACAACGTCAAGCTGCTGTTCTGCGAACTCGTGCATACAGAAGTGCTAATGGTCGTAATAGAGCGTACAGAAGTGGCACACAAACCGATGAGTTCTATGGTCCAAAATCACAACAACCTGATATTGCACCTGCATTGCTAGAAGAATTGCGAAGTCATCATTTTGAAAAGTTGCGTCGCTATGCCGATAATTGGGAAGATATCGAGCGACAAACTAGAAATCAAAGTGATTGTGATTTATGGAAATCATTGAGACAAGAAATGTTAACGTCATCACATTTTGGAACAGTGTGTCGAATGAGACCATCTACATCGTGTGCAGCGTCTGTGAAGAATATTTTATATCCTTCACCAAACGAAACGCCAGCAATGCGGTATGGAAACGAGAAAGAGGCGACAGCTCGAAGAGATTTAATAGCAATAATTGAAAAAGATGTCACTCCTTGTGGTTTATTTATAGACCAAGAAAATCCTTTCCTAGGAGCTTCGCCTGATGGTGTTATCGACAACGATGGATTAGTTGAAATAAAATGTCCAATGTCCGCTGAAAATCTAACCATACAGGAAGCCATAGATCAACTACCTAACATTAGAAGTATCTTCGAAAAGAAAAATTCGGGTGTTATGAATCGCAACCATAAGTACTTTTATCAGGTACAAGGCCAATTGAACATTACAAAACGTCAGTACTGTCTGTTCGTGGTTTGGACTGCAAAGGATATTAATATAATTCGGGTTACCAGGGACAGTGGTTTTTGGGAAGAAAAAATGAAGCCTTATTTAGTGCGCTTCTATAATGAATGCGTACTTCCTGAAATTCTGGACAGTCGATACAATCGACATATGCCAATAAGAAATCCGGATTATATTATTCAAAATAAGGAGAACGCATCGAAACGTAAGGTCACGTTGCAGACACCCGAAGAGTTCATCGAAGAAGCGTCCCTCGACAATGCAAATGAAGATATCACCACATCGAATACAAATGATGAAACAAATTATCAGGTAGACGACGATGGTTACGAAGAAGAGTTCGAACACATCTTAGAATGTACTGGAACAATTGAAGAACGTCGACAATACATTGATAGTCGCACAGCAAGTTTGCGTTCTGTTGTTGCCATGGTTTCTCCAGTACATTCTACCCTAAATGATGCTGTATTGGACACTTTTTTAAAAATCATTCGGGAAACCACGTCCTTTAAAACGCAAAGTGTGCAGTATGTCGTTTATCGAGATATTCTTGAACCGGTTCGTTCCGAGAAGAGTATTCAGATACTTGGTGGAAATCGTGGTTACCATTGGCGATGTCTTCACTTTGACGGTGAAACGTTGTTCGTGTACGACAGTTTACCTAATAACGGGTACGACAGTTTCACTGAAATAGAAGATCAATATATTAGATTGCGTTTTCCCACTATCGGTAGAAGCGACGTTGTCTTTCAGCAGGTTCACCATCAACCCGATAATGTTTCTTGTGGCGTTTATGCAGCAGCATTTGCCACAACTATTGCACTCGGGGGTGATCCTGTTGCAGAAAGTTATTCAAACAATGTTACCGCTATGCGTAAGCACTTTATTGAAATTGTGCGTCAAAAAAAGTTACTACATTTCCCACGAGAGTAACTTTCACTAAATTGTCAAATAACGTTCAGCGAGTACCAGTGAAGTTTGTTTTTTTCCTCCATTTGTTTTTTATTGAAGTTTATAGGATACACTCAAATGCGGGCAATGAATAGCTGCGGTAACATTCCCCTTGATTTAAACGTTCCTCCCCTTGTAACAGCAGTTATTATCATTTTTGCTGAGAACAGTGACTATTATTTACATGTAGGTTACTCTTTGGTTACACGGAGCGAAATTAGTCACATTACTGTTGCATTTTCATATTGTTGTATTAATGAATGCCAGAGTCGTCTATGGAAACGTGAGCTGGTGTTATATATCAAGGCTGATGAAATATATCTCGCAAAAGACCGACATGCAACAACTTGGGGGGGGTTCATATTTATTGGAGAGACGATTAAAATTGGTTGCGTCTCACATAAATGAGCGGTGGCGGGGCTCATTTACATTCATGAATTGATTTCATCTCGTATGTACAGATTCGCATTAACAGTTCTCATAAAAATATTGACTAGATTCCCATATGAAAATGCAGACGATTTTCTATCTACTGAATCACATGTTACGTGCAACATTTGTGACTCACCTGAGAATATGATAATTGCTTTGTACATCATTTTATCATAGTAACTACTTCTGAAGACACCTAATTGTAATTGTATGTTGTTGCGTCTGTTTTCGCACATCCAAAGTCGCCTCTTAAGCAGTGTGTTGGAAATTTGACAAAAAGAAAAGTAGGGCACTATTTTACAAATTAATTTTTACCAGATTCATGCAATAGCACGTATGCTAGTTCACTGCACAATAATGCATTAATTTTTGCACAATTGACTACTGTGGTACCTTTTGTAAGCAGAGTCGTCCAAGAAGACGTGGGCTGTATCTAATGACAATAATCATCAGTTATTAATGAAAGTTTATTATCTGCGAATACTTCCTCATCAGAGAATATATAAACATTACTCTCAGAATCATTTTATTATTGCAATTATCTTACAGGACATGTGTGTGTATGTGTGTGTGTGCATACTTCTAAAGTCGTCTCTTAAGACGTGTGTTGGGAATCTGATCAAAAATTTGATGCGGCACTATTTTACAAATTAATTTTTTCCAGAGTCATGCAATAGCACGTGTGCCGGTTGATTGCTCAATAATGCATTAATTTTTTATCCATTGAGTACTGCGTTACTCATTGTAAGCAGAGTCGTCTAAGAAGACGTGAGCTGTATCTAATGTCAGTAATCATCAGTTATCAACTTCAGTTTATTATCTGCGAATATTCCTTCACCAGAGATGACACAAACGCGCGCGCGCGCGCGTGTGTGTGTGTGTGTATGTGTGGACTTCCAAAGTCGTCTCTTAAGACGTGTGTTGGGAGTCTGATGAAAAAGGAGATGCAGCACTATTTTACAAATTAATTTTTTCCAGAGTCATGCAATAGCACGTGTGCTGGTTCATTGCTCAATAATGCATTAATTTTGTATCCATTGAGTACTGCGTTACTCTTTGTAAGCAGAGTCATTCAAGAAGACGTGAGCTGTATCTAATGTCAATAATCATCAGTTATCAACTTCAGTTTATTATCTGCGAATATTCCTTCACCAGAGATGCCATAAACGTGTGTGCGTGCGTGCGTGCGTGCGTGCGTATGTGTGTGTAATATTTAAATTATAGGTCGACCCGTAGAAGAGTATTTTGTACTAAATAAATATTATTTACAAACATATAAATTAAACATGTATTTTTAAGCAGGTATGTAACGTTAGGACTTCCTCAGCTATTGACATTGCACCTTACACCTTGGGCTGAAATATTATACTGATGTGAAAGGCTAAGGTGAATCCATTGGACTCTTAACGAAAAATTACATTGACAGAAATAACTGAATAAGTTTTGTTTTTTTTCAGGAATGCAGAGATATAACTTAAGAGAGACATAACGTTTCCAATTTAAATTTGCTGTGAAAAAACAATACAATTTTTTAATGAACAAAAATAATAAAAACCTTGAGAACTGTCACCCATTCAAGTACCGATCACTTATAACTCTGCGTCACTTGTCAAGGATTAGTTAAGCATATTGTTCAACTGCTGCACGATCAGATAGATAAGTTAGGGAAGCATATTTCAACATGTCCTCGATAAGTGAGAACAAAGACTCCATGCATAGCTATTCACGCAGCAACTCGTAATCACATGCACAAACCAAAAACTAATGTGAAAAAAAATAAAATGCTCATGTTCAGAATTAGATTAGCAGATGTGACTGTCAAAGTCACGCAGTCACTATTTCTGATATAATTCAATTTCAAGATTTGTAATTTGTTATCTGGACGCAGTGGTTACAGTTGCGCCACCAATGTTGAACATTGCCAGCATTTGTCTAAACAAGCACTGCCAATTGTTTCCATTGGCGGCGCTACTCTAACCATTGTATCGAGATAGCAAAATACAAATCTTGAAATAGAATTATATCAGAAATAGTGTGGTATCAAATTCTTTAAAAAGTCAAGTAATGTTATTATGACATTAGCAACGTATTTTCAAAGTTTTATAAAGTTTTTTGTATTTTCGATTAACGGATTTTCTACCTTATATAATTTTAAGAATTTAGAATCTTGTACTGTGTTATAAATGACAATTCTAATTGTTGTAACACATGATTGATGAACTTTTTAAAATAAATGTCAGCTTGTTCTGGCTTAAAAGCAAATAAAAATACAACTTATTTCCTGAACCCTTCCTTTATAACGTCAAGAGGCTAGCCATTTGCAAGCATCACCTTGTAAAAAATTAGTGTAGTTTAGGTATTGGGAATATTTACTATCATCTGTAAATATTTTTAACGTTTATTACTGAGGTAACAATAGTGACAGTTAAATATTTCGAAAAACAAAATCTAAAACAAAATTTTGTTTTTTTCCTGAAAATCGGAAACCGCAATACATTTGAGATATTTTTATAGAAAAATTAAGTTAACCTGGTTTACTACGGTCGACCCTATTTAAAAAGTCCAGATTGGAACTTAGCTTAAAATCAAGTTGAGTTCCAACATTGCAACCAAGCTTTGTTTCAAGTTTTGTTTTGTTTTTTTTTCAGCTTTATTAAAATTGTAATATTTTTATTATTTTAAAAAATATACATGTTTATAATTTTTTCACAATTTATGCAATAATTGTCGTTAGGTGTAATTTTATTGAGGAAATGTTATAAAGATATTCTTTATAAAATTATATTAATATATTTAAGTAAAATTAGTTAAGATTTTATTCCATCGTAAATTTTGCACAAACAAAAGTTAGAAAAAATATTTAACAATATAAAAGGCGTAAAATGACATAAAATAATATATATATAGTTATTAAACGTTGTGCTAACAAATAAATGCAAAATAATATTTTAACTGTAAAACTTAAACAATAAACAATTATAAAAAGAAGCAAGAAATTGAGATCTAAAAGAATAAACAGTCACCAAAATAAAATTTCTGTATTTTGATTGGTTTTAGGCATTTTGACACGTTAGGTGCTTTACGCATTATGTGCTTTAAGGTTTCGGCATTTTTGGCATACGTCGTAAAAACAAATCATGTACAATACTTTATATGCATTATTTAAATTATGTAAAATAGTACTTAGGTGATTATGTAAAATGTCAGTTAGGTATTTTCTTTATATATGCGATATTATTTTCGTTACAAAAAAATATATTCACAATTTCATTTAGGCAATTTTCATTTTTAAGTAATATAAGTTGTTATGCATTTTGCATTTATATTAATTAGATTTATGCATACACTCGAACCTCATCAAATGCGACATTCACCAAATGCGACATAAACAAACCTCACGAAATGCGACAAATTTCACTTGTTGGATTTGCCAGGTGGCGCTATTTTGATGTCGCATTTGGTGAGGTTTTCCGGTCCCGGCTATGTCGCATTTGA
>JABFPW010000011.1:0-15669 GCA_022817205.1 Oxyteleia sp. ZL-2020
GTGTGACGTCCCGTATAAAGTTTAATAATTTATCAACCGAATATTTACCGACACAAGGTTTTGGGTTGTGTCCTAACGGACACGTAACGAACTTTCAACCCAAGTCCTTACCAACACAAGATTTTGGTGACGAGTCAGTAAATTACTTTACCGACAACCATTCGTCGACCTGTTACCTACAGGGAATAAAGAACCAAAACCTATCTTGACACATATATTTTCAATATTTTATATTATTAATAATCAGATTTATAAAGTCACTCAAACCATTAAACAACGATTAACTAACTGCTTTGAAATTATTCATTATTCTAATAATGCATTAATCATTAACACTGACAAAACACAATTAATAATTTAACAATAAAAGTTATAATAAATAAAGGGTCTTCTACGATCATTGAACTGAAAATTTATACAAAAATAAAAATTGTGTTCTAAGAAGTGTTAAATGATAAAATATTTCGGTTTACACCACTTGAACCTGCGAACGAATCGCCATTCGTACGCAATCAGATATCAGATTACTTAGACAAAGCATCCCTTACAGGAATCATTTTACGCGTTTAACTACTAATAAACACATAGTTCAACCATTGATAAAACATTATATACGACACCCTTATCAGAAAATAATTCACTTCGATTTACGAACAATAAGCCGCAGACATTGATTTAATACTTTAATCCAAGAGAATGGCACGGTATTTGATTATCGTTATTTGAAATATTGTAAAACTATTTTATTATCTTTATATTCTCCACTTTGCGTACCAAGATAGTTTAAGGTAGAAAAGAATAAATAACTGGAACAATTTTGTTTATACATTATTGTTTCGAACAACTAATAAAAAGATCCACAGATTAAATATTGTATTCGTAAGGAACTTATTTTATTACAATTGTTAACTGCAACTAAATATAAATAAAGACCTATTCGCCAGGAATTGATTATGTTGATTATCGATTAAAATAGATAAGTATAATAATAAGTTAATTAAACAATCTTTTCGTAAATTAATCAAAATATTCATGATAAAATCGATAATCAATTCTTTGTAAAACTGCTACGAATTGGAGAAATACGCGAAAATTATTAACTTTTGACCTATACAACTTAGAATCACCGTTCAAAATCGTAGATGATTATTGACAATAAATGGAGAAATTGCAATTATTGACGTATCAATATTGTATCCTGAAATTACTCTTTCCGTAAATCTGTGAAAATTGCAACTTCTCCACGTCCCGAATCATAGCAGGAGTGGGTGGAATAATGGTAGAGGAAGACTTCCGTCCTGATTGGTTAACGGGAGGAGCCTTGATCATTGATCCATATAGTGGGCCTAATTCGCGAGGCGGGGATGAACATATAAAAATCAATTTCGAGCGATCAAACAAGTCAGTCCTTTTTTTTATTGGTAATTAGCTCAGTCTTTTTTTATTCGTAAAGCTCAGTCTTTTTATTCGTAAAACTCAGTCTTTTTATTCGTAATTAGCAGTCCTTTTAGTGGTAATTAGTAATCAGTTTTTTTGTAGCGGTAATCAGTGCACAGTCTTTTAAACGATTGTTAAGAGTCTTTGGAGAGTTACTAACATCCATTGACCACTTGAAACCGGTAATTTATAATCAGCGACTCATCGGCAGTCAGTTCCTTTTTAGTCAGTCAGTCTGTATTTTTGTAGCCCGTCAGCTCAGAAAGTTTAATGTTTTAGCCTTTAGCTCATCTTTTGTCTTTATACATGGCACGTTCTTAATTTTCCTTTTTGTACCTTGTATTATGATCGCAATACATAAAGCTCATAATAAATACGATAAAAACATATTTTAATAAGGAAAGAAAATGTAGGAAAGACGAGATATTCTTATAAACAATTTTCGGTAAGCGATACGACGAATTTACTTGTTACTTCACACAAAAAAAAAGGTTACGAACAACAACTAAAATAAAATTGTACACAAGATATAAGAAATAATAATAAAAAAAAAAGAGGAGAAAGAAGAAAGGAACTCAACACGAGTATTGTTTATTTTGAATCAAACATCACACAAAAATACAAGACAAAGGTTCATTTTGTTCGCGCGGTTTAGTTTAGTCAGATAGTGATTGTGCCATCTCGGGGGAGAACGACCAAGTTCCTGCCGTACACCTGTAGCATTACGGTAAGTCAGTGCGTTATTTATACTTTACCTGTTCCTGGCAAAGACGCTTTCATGATATTTTTCCCTAAACAATTTATTTTACGGCTTATCCCGAGTAAAGAGCTTCGGCTTTGACTCCAAAAAAGCCAAATTAATCTAAAATCTCTCTTAACGTCCTTCAGGACGTAACAGACGTAAAAATTTTGGTGGCAGCGGTGGGATACTTTTAAAATTAGATTGCGAAAAGGAAGATAATCGAAAGCGTATTTGCTTCTTAAGTACATTTTCCTCAGTTATTGTTGAACCTTTGTTTAAATTTTGATCAGTGAAATCGAACAATTATCGAATTAAAATTGATTTACTGAAATTGTGATCAATTATTGTATTGAAATTAATTTTTAACAATAATTCATGTTATGATTAATTATTGAATTAAAATTAATCTTTGCTTGTTAATTCATCATTGTACTGAAAATTGTTCTAGCTGTTCCAAAACACCGTATAAATTTCTTTTCTGTTCCTTTCATAATATGAATAAATTAAATTCTATTAAATCAAACTACAGAAGTCGGAATTTACTAATCAGAATGTAGATTCTATTGAAACTAAAATTACAAGGCTTAGAATTGAGTCATCCATCCTTGAATTCCGCTAAAAGTCGAACTACAAGAATCAAATCATGTCAAAATTCTCTTGAAATTAAAGTGCACAAAATAGAATTAATGTCATAAAAATCTGAATACACTTAGGAATAAATCAAGAAAATTGAAATCACGTTAATTAAATTTGAATTGTAAAATCTGCTTGTGCAAATCTTATTTGAATTCACTTAAAAGGACAATACGGAAATCACAACTGCAATATTCAAATCTGTCGAGTATTAAAATATAAAAACTGAACTGCATAACTATAAAAGTAAAATTTTCTTTTAACGCAAAATAGATTGATAAAGCGCAACTTTTCGAAATGGCCAACGAAATGCGATTACTTGCGCAGTATCGCATATTTTGTTGAGCGATTTCTAAATGCGAGTGCTTATTTGTGCACACTCTCGCTGCGCAAGTTGGCTTGGGTCTCACGAATAAGTGAATTGCATTAAATTTTGCGTTTAAAATCTATCGAAATTTAGAGGGATTGTTTAGGCACAACTTTTCGAAATGGCCAACGAAATGCGATTACTTACGCAGTATCGCATATTTTGTTGAGCGATTTCTAAATGCGAGTGCTTATTTGTGCACACTCTCGCTGCGCAAGTTGGCTTGGGTCTCGCGAATAAGTGAATTGCATTAAATTTTGCGTTTAAAATCAATCCTTTAGTCAGGGAATTAATCGGAAATTAGAGGGATTGTTTATGCGCAACTTTTCGAAGTGGCCAACGGGGCACGATTACTCACGCAGTATCGCATGCTTCGTTGAGCGATTTCTAGGTGCAGGTGCTTATTTGTGCACACTCTCGCTGCGCAAGTTGGCTTGGGTCTCACAAATAGGTGAACTGTATTTAATTTCGCGCATATAATCAGTTCTTCAACTTGAAGAATTAATTGAAGTGATAAAAGAAAAGTTATGCGCTAAAATAAAGTTCATAAAATGAGAATAAAGAAAAGTGGCGGAAAAAGAAGAGCTGCACAAAAACTTGCAAAAACTGCTCATGTTGCCGTTCGGGAATTTGCGGATTCGGTTGGGGTAGAGTTAAATGCCCCTAAAAGTTACGAAATTGCAAATACCGAACTATTGATCGAAATTGAGTTATCTAACGAACCTCAGAAGCGTTCATATTTTAAAAGTACAAAGGAAGCTCTAAATTTCATGGAAAAGAGCCGTAACGCTATTAAAGAATTTACAGGAATATTGGGAGCAAAACTCGTTAACTCGGAAGAACCCTCATTGTCTAAGGTTCCATAAGTTGACAATTTCCCATAATTTATGCAGTTTAATCGAATAAGAGTTCCGATGTTAAAAATTATATATCGAATGAATAATTACTTACTATTAAACTATTAAATAATTACTTACTTGGAGTTCAACTGATGTACATGTTTGATGATTTGATTTTGCACCGAGAACCTCGTTGAAACAATCATTTATCATAATTTTGTCAATATTCCTACATCGTTGGAAAATTCCTTTTTTTGGGAATACCGATTACGCCAATTATCTGGGTAAATTGATCTATTGATTTTATAATCGGTCTTATAGTAAATTTATTGTTTAATTACTGCTGGATGTTTTGCGGTGATTGTTTCAGCTTGAATAATTGGTTTTAACTTTGAAGGATTGTCAATCCCTTTTGGGATAAGAATTGATAGTTTCTGATGGTTATCTTGACTTTATTAATTGATTTTAACAATTATAAATTTATTTTCGTTGAGACAAGAAATAAGAATTTTAATTGTTTATTAACTACTATAATTATTAACTAATAGAATAAATACTTATGAGATTTAGTAACAACATATATTTACTATTTACTATAATTCCTAGATTTATTAAATAATTCCTTATAAAATTTATTATAAGTGTATAGTTAAATCTAAAGTAATTGAATAATCGAATAATTCCTTACAGGATCTATTGTAAAACTATATTTACTATTTGCGATAGTTGTTAGAATTTATTAAATAATGACTATAAGTATTCACCTTCGAATTGATTAATTACTAAATTAATCTATTTTATGATGATCTGTTTAATCTATCTAATTTTAAATTTAGATAAACCCTGTATATAACAAATAAGTTTCGATACTCGAGGTCTTTGTTAATATACGCTCGAATTATAATATTTTCGAAGAAGATTTTTTTTAATTATAAATTCTAAATTATACATATATATATATCCCATGGACCCCACGGTGAGCCAACCGGATCTAGGAATCCATATCGATGGAAAATATTGGCTCCTGATTATTAAAGGACCAACACATTTTACATGCAAGGTTGGAATAGCAATCTTAATTATCTCCGACACAGTGATTGTATGATAAACAATCATACATATTATATATATGTATATATATACATACATATATATATATATACATATACACGCACGACACAAGGAAAGGTAAACCCTATAAAGTCACACTTTTATTGAGATTTTGAGAATGTGTTTTACACCAAAGATATCAGTAGTAGAACCACAACAGAATTCTGTAAGCGAAATAGATCGACTAAATTTTTTATTCGAATTAATAAATTTCGATGAAATAACTTGCGTAAAACAGAAAAACTTTGCCGTATACGCAACAGAAAACAATTCCTTTTGCATGGACTGTGGTTCAGATCTCACAGCAAGTCCAAACGAAGCTCCGATCATTAAGTGTGTAAACTCACACCTCTTGTGCGAAAGACCCTCTCGAGATATAATAAGTTGTCATAGTTGCGGTAAAACTTTATTCGAAATAAGACTTCTAAACGAATGCACTGAATGTGAGGACATGTATCTCGCAAATACTGCACAATTTTTAGCTGAAAAACGACTAATTTTGAGTTTAGATTTTTTTGAGCCTTACTAGAAATAAATAATTATTTGTTTGTCAAATTGCGTTTAAAGGATGCCCCGCGAAACGGAAAAAAGGGTAGTAACACCAAGTACTATTAGGACGCGAAGCCAGACTCGTCGATTAGAAGAGTACGAAAGAATTGACCAGGAAAAGGACACAGATTTGTCCACATATTCTCAGGGCGACGTGTGCAACGTCAGTGATATCGAAAATCGCATAGAAAACCCCCTATCGCGAAAAAATTCTCCTGTAAGTGATTTTGATTCACAACATAATGCAGGCGACGTGATTTCACCGAGTAGAAGCCCCGCCACTAAACAACCTAGGCTCGAATCCCTCGATCCGCAAAGTAAGATAGAATGTGCAAATGTGTCTAGTGGAAATTCCACCTGTGAAACCTCGGAAAGTAAAAACGTAACTGAAAACTCAAATAGCGAAAAGACAGTCATATCACAAACAAATAACGAATCGAAAGAGTCGAACGAGAATAATAGTTTTTCTCGATCGACAACCGAAGAATCGAAAACAGTTGCTGAAGTTAACGCGAAACCCGAACAACCAAATAAAACAAAAATTAGTCTCGAAAAGGAAATTTATGAACCAGATCTCGTGCGAACCGACACAATGTCTCGTTCCCCTGAAAGCCGATTAAACGATCAGGCTTACACACACGTAGAATCGATGTCACAATCCTATAAATTTAACGATAAATTTACAAATAGTACACCTCAGTATGCTAAAATACCGAGCCCCCCTGTTAATAGAGGAGCAATACCCAAAAATCATTACGTTCCTCCAATTCTTACGGAATTGGACACCCAATATTATACCCCGACAAATACGATGAATTGTAACCAACAGAGGAACCCTTCTACTAGAATATCCGATATGCATACGCCATATCCGGGTTATTCATCTGAAACAGGTGTCGCATCAGCAAGATATGAAGTATTGAAAAACGGACAGTCCAATAGGAATCAAGGGTTCCGACCGATAAATAGAAGCCCCCAATTTCAGGACAGTCCTAACCAAATGGCGAACGATATTTGGAAAGACGTACGGGGAAGACAAGATCAAGGTTATGCGAATAACGAATTTCGTAATCAGAGATTCCCTAGAGTAAACCCATCTCATCAAAGAAACATGTTCAACCAGAACATGAGGCTTCCCGAAAACGAAACACAATTTATTCCCAGAGAAAATCGTCCTCGCCGCGCGTCGGACGAATATAGGCGATCAACCTATGATCCTACAGGGCAAATACCTAATGCTTATATGGTAGGACTAAAAGATGCTCTAGCTGTCGTACCCAGATTTGACGGGCGTCGAAGTGCATTCGGTGCATTCGTAATGGGCTGCGAGGAAGCTAGAGATATGTTACCGGTTTACGCTGAAGAAAACCTGGTAAAATTAGTAAAAAGTAAACTTGACCAAGGACCTAGGGCCCTTATTAGAGGTCAATCTATTAAAACAATCACGGACTTGATAGATTGTTTAAAAACAGTGTACACGCCAAGGGAATCGGTAGCGTACTTGAGGAAAACGCTGCACGATATTCGACAAGGTAGTTACGAGTCTACAGTAGATTTTTATAACAAGGTTAAAAATCTGAAACTCGATATTATTAACGCCTACAAAATTCAATATAAGATAGCTTGCCCGCCTACAACTAGGCGAGAAATTGAGCAAGAAGCTGTGGAGGCTTTCGCAAAAGGCCTCTCGCGACAATTAAGATATTTTTTAGATGAGGGAAGAAGTCTGGAACATGTCTTTAGACAAGTTTTAGAACTAGAAAATAAAGTAATGACAGCTGACGAACCTCGGTTTCGTGAAGCACGGCATGAGAGGATAAGACTTGTTGATGAAGAAGATTACGAGTGCGACAACGTATACGCTGTTGTACCTCAACAGAATCAAATATGTCAATTCTGCCATAGGGTAGGGCATATTGCAGATGGGTGCCTCGAAGTAGCAGAACGAATCAAAGCCAAGCGTGCTTCAGAATGTCAATTCTGTAAAAAACCCGGACATACGGCTTCCAACTGCTACGCAATAGTAGGAGGTCCGCCTAAGACAGAAAATGAAGGCAACCTGTACGACAGAGTGTATCATGACAGAGTAAGATTTACCGAAGAAGAAGAAATCGAGTATGATGAAGTATACGCCATCAGAACACAACAAAATTATATTTGTCAATTCTGCAACAGATCAGGCCACACTGCAGAAAGATGTTCCTTGGTAAAAGAACGACTTAAAGCAAAACAAACTCAAGAATGCCAGTTCTGTAAAAAGAGCGGGCATTCCGCGACTGACTGCTACGCAATAGTAGGAGGACCACCGAAAAACGATAGTGGAAACAATCAAATTAGGGAAGCACCTTCCTGCAGGTACTGTAAGGAAGAAGGGCATGTGATTGAAAATTGCCAACAGAGGCAAATAAACAATGCAAAAAGAAATAGTGGAGCTAATATGGAATCTAACCAGGGAAACGGGTTCTCCCTCTCGAACAAAGGCGGGAGACAGAGGGAAGAACCAGCCCGCCCAATAGAGTCACCAAAGAACCAATAATCGAAAACGCAAACGTGCATTTGAGCACAACTCAAAAGGTCCCTACAATAAAACTGATAAAAAGGGATAATCGACCAATTTTCCTCATGTTAGACACAGGCGCGGGACCCAACCTGATAAAAAAAGGTTATATAGGACAGGAACCTATTAAAACGGATTGGATACTTAAATTAAGTGGTATAACAGATTCATCTATCTATACAATGGGGCACATCAACGTTGATATACTGGGGTGCGAAACTGTATTCCACGTAGTCGACGATAACCTACCCATCAAACAGGCTGGCATCTTAGGAACAGATTTCTTTAGAGAGAATAAGGTTAACATAAATTACGAAGAAGAAATTTTAGAATTTAAGGAAACAGCTATCCCATTTTATAAGCCTAAAGAAATCCAGGTACCCCCGCGTTGCATATACAATACACAAGTCTACGTTACAAATTCAGATTTAAAAGAAGGATATGTGTCCAGACAGGAATTATTCGATGATGTTTTTATTGAGGAATCAGTAGTAACTTGTACCAATAACCAAGCCTTGGTTCAAGTTATTAATAATAATGATATTGAGATCACCATAGAAGAACCCCAAATCGAACTAATACCTTGCGAAATGCATGAAACATTAGAACAGACTACTTATAATTATTTAGAAACTAAACACTTAGAAGCCCAGCCCAAGGAAGACATTATTAGAAAAATTGCTCAAAATAAAACACTCTTAGAATACTGTTCCAAGGAACAAGGTTTTATTTACACAATAAACAATAAAACGCCGGAAGACGCCAATGACGGCTCAGAAGATAACAAATACGTGACAGTGAAATCCCTTTTAAGATTAGATCATTTAGATACAGATGAACGCAATGACATTGAAAGCTTAATTAAGCCGTATGTAGATCGATTTCACGTAAATGAAGAACCATTGCAAGCTACAAATCGAGTAACACACAAAATACCCACTACCGACGATATACCTATAAGTACGAAACCATATCGTTATCCCGCGGCTTACAAAGACGAAATTAATAAACAAACCGAAGAATTGTTGAGAAATAACATAATTAAAACATCAACTTCTCCTTACAACACACCCTTGTGGATTGTTCCTAAGAAAGCTGATTCCCAGGGCAATAAAAGATGGCGACTAGTACTAGATTTTCGGAAATTAAACGACAAAACAATTGGTGATGCATATCCCTTACCCAATATAACTGACATTCTCGACCAGTTAGGTGGAGCAAAGTACTTTTCAGTTTTTGACCTTGCTTCAGGATTCCACCAGATTAAAATGGACCCCCAAGATTCGCATAAGACAGCCTTTTCGACCCCTTTTGGTCACTATGAATTCAATCGTATGCCTTTTGGTCTAAAGAACGCACCAGCAACTTTTCAAAGGTTAATGGATCAGACATTGATAGGATTACAAGGTCTCGAGATTTTTGTATATTTAGACGATATAGTAATATATGCAAGGTCTCTAGAAGAACATGACAGAAAATTTAAAGTACTAATGGAACGCTTACGAACCGCAAATCTCCAATTACAACCCGATAAATGCGAGTTCCTTCGTAAAGAAGTAACTTACTTAGGACATATAATAAGCGAAAAGGGAGTAAAACCCGATCCAAAGAAGGTATTAGCCGTGAAAGAATTCCCCAGACCCAAAACTGCAACTAATATAAAACAGTTTTTGGGATTGGCCGGATATTATCGTAGGTTTATTAAAGATTTTGCAAAAATGTCGAAACCATTAACGTCGTTATTAAAACAAGATACACCATTCAATTGGACTACGATCCAAGAAGACTCATTCAAACGACTTCGCAGCGCGTTATGCGAAGCCCCTGTATTGCAATACCCTGATTTCAGCAAACCCTTTGTTTTAACGACCGATGCCTCCGGTATTGCTATAGGCAGCATATTGAGTCAGGGACCTGTAGGAAAGGATTTACCGATTGCTTATTTTTCCCGGACCCTGAACGACACTGAACAAAAATATAGCACTTATGAAAAGGAAGCCTTAGCAATTGTAGCGAGTGTCAGTCATTTTCGACCTTATTTATACGGCAGAAAGTTTACTTTGGTCACAGACCATCAACCGTTAGTTAGCATAAGAACAGGCAAAGATCCCTACTCTCGACTAGCGCGTTGGCGATTAAAACTCGAGGAGTACGAATATTCGATCGTTTATAAAGCAGGAAAAACCAACGTAAATGCAGACGCTCTATCAAGGAATCCGCCAATTGTTGAACAAAACGGTCAACACTCCGTTGTGTTTACTTTACAACCCAAGGAAGTAACAAAGAAGAGAAAATTTGTTCCATCGATATTGCGAAGATCAAGGCTGAACAATGATAAAAATGACTCAATGAAAGAAGTATCCTTATTGGAAATTAACCACACTGAACAATTGTTGAACGAAACTAACGATAATGTCCTAATGTTTGTTCAAGCTGAAACGGGGATCCCATTTTGTACAGGCAACCTCCCATTTCTAAACTCAATCTGTACTCTAAACGAAACCATAGTTTTCACCGATCAAGCTAATATAATACCATTTAAGTCGCGTTACTTAATCATTGTACCATTTATTTCTGACAAAAACGGAAACGTGGACGTAGATTCCCAAAGAAAAGCTGTGACTTCACTTAGCGACATTATCATAACCCGCGACATACATAGTATATCCGTCACTCGAATGAATACACTTTTTGAAACATTATGGACATCATTACGGAATCTTATCGAACAAAGTTTTGAGGACTATTCATTGAACATTTCAATATGCGAACCAGAACCTATGTTGGAGGAAAATAGGTATGAATATAGTTGGCTCAGAGTAAAGAATAGTGCATTTGTTTTACGATATGAAGACAAAGACTTAAACCCTACACGTTGTAATTTTGTTTGTTTTGTAACCCAGGACATAGGGGCCCCGGCCGGGAACGGAGGTCTATGGCTATTGACAAATACACGTCACTACTATCCTAGTTACAAGAACTTAAGGCTTGGAGAAATTGTTATAAGCGACCAAAAGGACTCAAAAATTATAATAGTCCCTATAAAGAAAAATATGTTCGACTCCGTATCCATAACTGACTTGGAATATAGTATGACAGAACTGTCGAAAGTACTAAAAAACTTAAGTATAAAAAAAATTGCAATACGAAAAACTGCAAAGATAGATAACGTTTGCTGGGAAGCTATCGAAAAGATTCTAGTTAATAAACTAGGTTACTTAGATTTAATGATAGAAGTTTGGAATTTTCCCGAACCTCAAACAATAAGATTACCCGCTAGGTGTGAACCCGACGCAGTCAAAGCACGCTCACAATTAAAGGAAATGTCAGATTCATCTAGCGAAGATAGAATTATACCAACAAAGGATACCATTAATAAAGCACTGCGCGGAAAACCGCAAGAGAAAGACGCCGAAACAAGAAATGGCAGGTTTAGCCCCGTTGAGAGCGAAAACGGTTCGATTACTAGTAATAAGTCTAATTCTAAGGACCCCGAAGCTGATTTTGGCGAGATGTTTGAAGAACCAGAAGGTTGCGAAACTAGGTATAAAGGTAACGATACGTATAGACTTCAAGAAATTATACCAAAATCCAGCGTAAATGGGTTAGGAAAAAGTAAACTAAAGTCGACTAGTTATGAAAACAAGGAAAGCGATGAATTGATCTTCGAACCAATAAACTATAGTCTTAGCGATATTCCCGAAGAACTGGAAAACGACGAAATTTTATGGAAAACAAATCAACGATCGGGAAACCCTGAAAATATAATAGTAAATGAAAACCCTATGTTAGAAAACTTCGAAAGTATAATGAACAACGAACCGCAGCGAACTAGACCTACCACTTTAGAACCTGAGGATGAAATGGGTAACCTATACCCAAACGACCACGTCGTAGAGAGCTTCGACGAAACGGACAATGACAGTTCTTCGGAAGAACCGAGCGATATTGAGTTGGAAATAGAACCAGAAGTAAATAAAACAAGGCCTTTTAATAAAATCAATATTTTCGAAACCCGCGACCAACTATATATGCGTAAAGAAACCCTAGTTTATTTCATAGATACTTTGGGAAATGGGTTAGATTTAGGTGCACAGAAACTAATGGACAGAAACGAATTACCTCGTTATAAGAACCTACAAAAGGGTGTGGTTAAAACAAATAATAAATCAAAGAAATGCCATATAGCCATGCCAATTAGTGATCCCGATGAAGAAGACACTAGTGAAATTTTACAAACCATTAAGGAAGCGACTCAGTCGTTAAACGAAACCATTTGTCGATTAGAAATTTCATCGTTCAGTATAGCAAAAAGTCCAACGATAAAAGGGATAAGTTGGGGCCATATCCGCAAATTAATAGAAGAAGAATTTGACGGGAACGGAATAAGAGTTACAATTTGTTTGGGTATTGTAGTAGAACCTAATCGCGATAATAGAGAGGGAATAATAAAAGAAGCCCATTGCAGCGCGCACGGCGGTCATAAAGGAGTAACCAAAACCTTTAACCGCATCAGACAAAGACATTTTTGGGCCAATCTAAAAACGGACATTCAAAGATTTATAGGACGATGCTTGCCGTGTCAACTGAAGAAATTAGTTCGCGTAAGAACAAAACAACCCATGATTATTACCGACACGCCAGGAGTGGCATTCGAAAAGGTGGCTATGGACATAGTCGGACCTCTACCACGAACAAAGAATAATAGCGTAATGATTTTAACAATCCAAGACTTGCTGACTAAATTTTCTGTAGCAGTACCCTTGCCGGACGGTAGAGCGAGTACTGTCGCACATGCACTTATAAAACGATTTATATGTGTGCACGGAGCCCCTAAAGCAGTGTTAACCGACCAGGGTAGCAACTTTTTGAGTGCATTGATGAAGCAAATAGCTAAAATATTTAAAATCGAACAGTGTCGCACAACTGCATTTCATCCACAATCGAATGGCAGTTTGGAGCGGTCGCACCATGTCCTTATCGAATATTTAAAGCAATATGTCAACCGTGATTATGATTGGGATCAATGGCTTGAGCTCGCCATGTTTTCTTACAACACTAGCATTCATGAAGGAACAAAATTTACCCCTTATGAATTGGTTTACGGAACAAAGGCACACCTCCCGTCAAAAGAGAAGTCATTATCTGATGAAAACCTAATGTCATATGAACAATATTTAACTGACCTAGTCGAAAGATTAAACACAATACGTAATTTAGCGAGAGAAAATTTAATTCAAGCCAAACAAAAATCAAAGAATTATTATGACCGAAAACTAAATGTACAGAATTTCAAAATAGGAGACAGTGTGTTCGTCAAACGAGGAAAGAAGACCGGAAAGTTGGGTGCCATATATACAGGCCCCCACGAAATCTTGGAGGTGATGCCTTCTGGTACTTTGAAGGTATCGGGTAGTGGTAAATGTAAATCCACCGTTGTAACCCCTGACAGAGTTAGACATTCCCATATTCCGGTCTCTGATGATTGATAGACACCCACCAGAAAAGGGAAGGGATACAACTAATCAATTAAATTCTAAGCTAGTTTTATAATAACGTACATTGCAAAATGCACACGTACACATGGATATACATATATGTATATATTAAATAATAGTTATTTTATACAGCCTTCTTTTAATCACCAAATTAATGTATTCTCTCTTTTATAGATGTCTCAAAAACCAAAGATGTTGGTTGTCATAGCCCACGAGGCTGTGCTTTACGACTCCAAAGTAAGGCACGAATTGGTCAATCAGCAAGAATTGACGCGGATATACTGGGAATACCCGGACATCCGAAAAGGAGTACATCGATTCATCCAGGACCTTATTTGCGAGAACCCAAAGGTGGCGAACAAGATTCTGGGAGTGAAACAAGTTAAGGCTTGTATCGCTAAAAACAAAAGGATCCAATCGAAACTTTTTAACTTCTCCGCCACATCAGTGGCGCAAGCTAGAATACAGAGGGTCAGGAGGAAGAGGTCGGACTTTAGTGAAATCGACGAAGAAATCCACGAAGAGTTAAATGAGATGTGCATAAATTTCTATGAACAAAATAAGGAAAAGACGGCAACAAGGATAAGTGAAATCCAGGCACGCGGGGTATTTAACCTCGCGTGGTTCTTCGATGTGTGGTCTTCACTGCACGAAGATCAAAATGAAAACGATTTATTTTACCGGGCATGGGACGTCCTCAACGCCCTGGACTAGAAATAACACATATACACTTTATGTAGACCAACGGAATGAATATATATACACACTTTATGTAAATTGATAAAACGAATATACATATACACTTTATGTACATTGATAAAACGAATATACATATACTCCTTATATAAATTAATGAAAATGAATATAGATATACACATAAAGTATAATAATAATATTGATAACACTAATAAAATAACAGGTGTCTTAATTCATAAACCCTCTTTTTTTTTCCCTTAATATTAAGTACCAAAGGATTATATAGATTAGTACCGATAGCTTTAAGGTTTGAGGAAACGGTAAACTAGTGGTATTAAGTTACAGAAAATAAAAGCGTAATTCTTTTTCTAGACATGCCAAATCAAATAGAAAACCTATCTATTCTAACTCACAGAGTGGTACTGAATACATTACCCTTACGTAGGACAGTACTAAACAAGGGCCAGATGATGAAAGATTATGAGGAATACCCGGACGCAAGGGAAGAGTTCCATAAATTCATCATACATTTACTAGACACCAACCCCAAAGTAATCCTTAAAATATTAGGAACTAAAAGAGTGGAGAGATGGATAGAAGCTGACGATCGAGTAAGGAGCAATATATATTACTATTCACGGAAGCACACCCTTGAACATGTGGTTGAGCGGTATCAACCGCAATCACCAAAGGCGGATCTGGAAAATGTTTATAGAAGATTATTTGAGCTTTCTACAACTACAAACGAATGGCGGAAGAAGGATCAAATGTCTATAATTAGCGACGACCCCGATGACGAGGATGAAGTCATAAACCTCGCTTGGTTCACTGACGTTTTCCCCTTTTTACATCTAACACAATGTAGCTCATTACGCCCGACTCACAGAGCTTTGTTCGCATTAGCAAAAAAAAAAAATAAAAAAAACTAATTAAACCACATTAATAAACTAAAAAAAAAAAAAAAATAGAAAAAAAAAAAAAAAAATTAATAAAAAAAAAAAAAAAAAAAAAAAAAAAAAAAAAAAAAAAAAAAAAAAAAAAAAAAAAAAAAAAAAAAAAAAAAAAAAAAAAAAAAAAAAAAAAAAAAAAAAAAAAAAAAAAAAAAAAAAAAAATAAAAAAAAAAAAAAAAAAAAAAAAAAAAAAAAAAAAAAAAAAAAAAAAAAAAAAAAAAAAAAAAAAAAAAAAAAAAAAAAAAAAAAAAAAAAAAAAAAAAAAAAAAAAAAAAAAAAAAAAAAAAAAA
>JABFPW010000012.1:0-15566 GCA_022817205.1 Oxyteleia sp. ZL-2020
TTTTTCTTCAAACATATTGTACGCTATAAAGTATTAAAATTTCTTTCAAATCGGTAAGATACACCTGGTGTAATTCCTTATTAGTCAATAAGTAAAATATATAAATTTTGAATTATAAATATGTTTTACTTTTTCAGTTAGGTAAGTTTTGTTATTTTACAATATGACTATTGAAATATTTCAAATTACCTTTATAGAAATAATTGTGCTGAAAAAGTCCGTAAATTATCTGGAAATTTTTGAAAAGACGATCTAAAAGTGTCTTGAAAAAGAATCGAAAAGTGATTGAAGAATGTTGAAAAGTTCTGAAAAAATCCACCAAAATGATTCTGAAACAATCCGCCAAAGTATGTTCTGAAAAAGTTTCGAGGTAATTTTGAGACTATTTCATATTTACAGTATAGTATTGAACCGACGAAAAGTCTGAGAAAGTCTGAAAATCTTAGGCAAAGTCTGAAAAATATCAAAAGGTCCCAATTTTGTGGTCATTTCGAAATTTTTTCAGACTTACAGTGTGGTCTGAAGAAATGTACAGAAGTATTGAGACTTCCGGTATGGTATTGAACTGAAGAAAATAGAAATAAAAATAAATAAAAATATTCTGAAGCAAATTCCTTGCCAACACGAAGACTCGAACCCGGTACTCGCGTATCATCTGCTCAGCAACATAATAGTCTTGCTCCTTTACCACGAAGACCTGTTGAAAACCTATATTTTTTTGGACCTCATAAACTGTTGTATTATCTATAAAGTCAAAGTTTTTCAGAGTTATTCGGAGTTAGATAATGTAAGAAAAACTAAGCTCTTAACCCTGAAAATCTCCAAAACTTTGACGGATAATATAATAGTTTATATGGTCCAAAAAAGTATAGGTTTTCAACAAGTCTTCAGCTATAGGGGCAAGACTACTGGGTTGCTGAGTACATCAAATGTGGCTACGGGTTTCGAGTATTAGTGTAGGCATGTATTATTTTTCAAAATATGTATAATTATTCATGTTTTTAACGTTGTTTCTACAGTTTTTAAGACATTTTCACACTTTATCGAAGTTTTTCAAACTTTTTCAGATCTTTTCTCATTTCAATACCATACCAGAAATTTGAAGAAGTCTTGAAACGGTGCGACTTTTCGATACTTTTTAGACTTTTTCAGATTTTATTGGCCATTCACAGACTTTTCCTCAGTTCGAGAACGTGCAGTAGAACCTCTAGTTTCTAAACGAAACAGGGGGATCATTAAGAAACAAGAGGTTATCTCTAATTGTCTTATAACCTTTCTCCTTTCCAAATTAATACTTGTCATTTACTTAGTTATAAATTATTTTACTTTAAAAAATAAATTTGTGAACTTTACATTTACTATTTTAATGGAAATTTATTTAAATGATTCTTATGTATAGGGAATATACCCAAATGTGACACATAATTTTATAAATGAAACAGAAAATTGAACCAATTTATTTACAATAAATTAAATAAACAGTATATTAATAGTACTTGTCCATCTAGGGACGAAAGTTGCCGATTCTCGACGAGTGTGTTTTCTCTGCACGAGGCGAAGCCGAGTGCAGGAATCACACGAGTCGAGAATCGGCAATTCGTCCCAAGATGGAAATAGTATATTACGTATCAAGGGCGGCAAAAACCGCAGAATGCCCGCTTCACACGACACAAAAAGCATCGTACGCATCACGGGCGTGGCCTTTGCCGCCCGCCCGTTACCGCCCTTGATACGTGATATACTATAAAGCAACTAGTGCGGCAAAAGCTTGTGAACGAGTATGACGTTGACAGCACGAGCCGAAGGCGATTGTCTGCCGTCACACGAGTTGACAATCTTTTGCTGCACGAGTTGCTTACAAAATTTTTCACACGGGCGCGTGCAATACGGCGTATTGCGCACGCTCGTGCGAAAAGAAGTTTTTCTTCACAAATGCGAGAAAGTAGCCATTTTCCGTCCCTAAAAAAGAAGGAGAAAAATCAGTAATTCCAGGCAGAGGGAAGAAAGTAGGGATGAAAAGTAACTAGGGGATGGAATGTAACTAGTCCATCCGATAGTTTTCGTTACTAGAAAGTAACTAGCGGATGGAATGGTTACGTTTCATCCCCCAGTTACATTCTATTCCTGTTTTCTTCGCACTGTCTGGAATTACTTATTTTTCTCCTTTTTAGGGACGAAAATGGCTACTTTCTCGCAAGTGTTACGAAAAATACGTTCCCTCACACTTTTCCACCACTCGCTTGGAATTGGCCACTTCTGTCCCCTTTTTCTATGGAGTAAAAGCGGTCTTTCCAATGCACTTGTTATAAAAAATACAGTGTTTAACTAGGGAGGGGTTGGCGTTTCTCGACTCGTGTGAATGCAGCACTCGCCTTCGGCTCGTGCAGCAACTTCACACTCGTCGGGAAACGCCAACTTCCCTCCCTAGTTGAACAATCTACTATTAGGAATTCGTCTAGGAAATCGTTTTGGGGTATCCTATTGGGAACGTCTTTTGCGAAATGGTTTGCTACAAAACTATAATATACTTACCTTCAATTCTCAAATCATTTTCCAAAAGACATTCCCAATAGGGTTTCCGAAAGTTCTTTTAAAAGACCATTTGTTAGAAAAAGCCACAGCATTCGTGAGAGAATACCACCCTGCGGATAGTCTCTATCACTGATCTGTATATAACACTGGATTGGGCATAGCGCAAATGAATGCGTTCCTAATTGAACGCCGCCATGACACCAAAAATTGAGGTTTTGTGACAAGAAATGAATGTGGCGGGCTGTCAAACAGACTCAGATTAATGTATAAGTGTATATTTTTAGACCTTTTTTATAAAATAAAGTGTTAAACAATGGTGTTCGAATGCATGTTTTGCGGGAAAAAACCGGATTCAACCGGAAACATAACACTTCACAAGTAAGTATAATATTATATATATATATTTTAATAAAACGTATGATAAATAATAATAAGTAACATTGTTTTTGAAGATTTCCTTCTGATCAAGAGACATTAAACAAATGGATTAAAAACACGGGTTTGCCGAAATGTAAAATAAATAAATATAAGAGGTTATGTTCGACTCATTTTGAGGCATCCAGTATTCGAAAAAATGAAAAGTATGCAACCCTAAAGAATGGTGCTGTTCCACCGATTTTTACACAAAAATATAAAAATGAATGTGTTTGTTGCAAAAAAAAGAAAGGCGAAAGTGATTTATTGTTTCACAAGTATGTATATAAATATTGTAATAAAACATTGTATTATTTGACATTTGGTATATATTTCGATTTACACTTTTATATTGTATAAAGTTTATTTTATATTGTTTCAATTTATATTTTTATATTACTATTCATAATAATATAACAGTATTTTTGAAACAAAAATTTGTTTAATTATAATTATATATGTGTATATAAAATCAAAATAAAAAAAAATTTTAAGTTGAAATTAATGTAATATTAATTTATCTTTAGAAATATACAGTACAGTGTCAATACATTTTATGAGTAATTTTATATTTCATGATTAATATCTTTTAAAAATAATATACTTTATTTTAATAATTGAAATATTTTGTTATACATCAAATTGACGTATTTAAAGTTTTCTGTCATTTTTTTTAATGCAGCAAATTAAAATTGATCCTTTTAAGAGTTTTCATCATTTTTATCTACTTGAAATCAACGCATTCCTTTTTTAATTTTTATTTTTTCAACAATTCAATTGTTTACCTATAACTACTGATTACGTCAATTTAACGTATCATACAATATAATTGATAATCGAAAGTTTTTCTTTATAATAATGGTAAACTTTAATCTGCGTTTATATATAAACTAATGTTATAAATATATTTAATACATTTATATCAAAACAAAGATAATTTTTTTAATTTGTTATAACAATAAAATCATCATTGAGAAATAAGTTTAGTGCGATTTTTTTCATTAACATTTTATTTACTATTTCATTTATTAATAAATTTCAAAAAAGTTTATTTTATCAACAAATTTACTGTAATGCCAAAAACTCTACTTGCTAATTGAAACAAAATTACAAGCGAAATAACAAGATTGGAAAATGTGTATCATGTGAAAAGAATATATGCAGCATGTGTATTAGTCATACTGTATACCAATGTCTTCAATGTAGTACGTAAATTTGTTTTGTTAATCATTACAATTGTTTAAATATATGTAATGAACAATTTTAATATATACTGAATATGATAATAAAAGTTATAATCAAACATTTTCTTTTACTTCAATTGTATTGAAAAAATTTTTTAATTAATATACCTACATACACTAACTATACGTAGTTTAGGATATTTATCAACATTTATTAATATATTTATTTCAATAAATCTATTTAAATGTACCAATTATAAATTAGTTAATCAAATATTATACTTATTGCCAAAATATTGCACAACATTTAAAAATATAACACTCATTTGGGCACGGGGACTGGCGATAGTGCACAAAGGGTCACTAGACCTAGGTGCTAATCCGCAATTGGTCCTCTAAAGCTGAAATCTTGAATCTTGAATTTTTATTTACATATATTAATCAATACATATTGAATGAACCATAAAAATAATCATGAATTAAACACCTTTCAGTTTATATTTAATAATTAGATATTTATTCTTAGATTTCCTTTGCACGATGAATCTTTGATGGCTAAATGGCTACAAAATATTAACATGAAAGATTTGAATCCAACAACACAAAGTTTGTTATGTTCACAACATTTTGAAGAAAGCTGCTATCGACGAAATACAGGAAGAAATGGTGTAAGAATAAAATTAAAAGCTGTACCTACAATATTTGAGCATAACAATTTGACAAGTTGCACAGGTAAAATATTTATAATATTCAATATACTCATACTTTGAAATATTATTTGTCTTATGTTTGTATGAAATTTTTAACAATATAATATAGATTAATTGTGTATTATATTGTCGATAATGTCATTAACCTGTATGTGTATGTTTTAATTTATATATTTATAATGAAAAAATGTGAAATTAATTTCCACGTTTATAAAAAAATTAATGTGCTTATTTTTTACCAACATGTATTTTTGTAACTCTGACACATTGACATTTTTGTTTAAATATTTGTTTGATCATTATTTAATATGTTAACTTTATTTTTTTTTCTTGAAATATCTTTATCAGTTGCACATGTAGCATAGCTTTATTGAATAATAAATTCTACAGTTTTATCAAAAACTTTTGAAGAAAGTACCCCACCACAATCTGTACATGAATCATATGAAGGCTCCAATGAGATTTTATACAGTTTTGAAACAAATGAAATTCCCATAGATATTGATACTGACGAGGCAATCACTGAATCAACGAATGGTATGTATAACACATTTTTCAGCACTAAGGCCGGGTTTAAAGTCATACTTCCTGCACTCGTGCCAAAAGTAATAATTTTCGGCTCTCGGGTTGGAAGTGATAACATTCAACCCGGCACGCATACTGAAAAGTATACATTGAGAAAAAAGTTTGGTATAAAATGACTATACTTAATAGTAACGTATATCATATGTATGTAACGTAGTCATAACGTACATCCTCATGAAGTATTTGCAACGTCATCCACAATTATTTATTAAAATTGTAAAAAATGTTATTATAAAGTATAGTAATAATTTTTGTAATTCTGATAAATACTTGCAGATCTCATTGCAAACACTTCAATATACGTGCCTCATGACTACGTTATCATACGGTATAGTAATTTTATAGCAAACGTTATTCTCAGTGTAGTTTGAAGCACGGGCACTAGTGCCCTTTGTGCAAAATATACTATATATGAAGGTGAACTGATTCGTAAATATAGAATTGATATAACCTATCTTTGAATGGCAGTCATAAAATTCACTGCAAAAAATAAGCGTTTTTTAAAAAACACAAAACTTGAAAAAACGTTTCTCTAGAAATTTTGCGTTTTTACAAGAACGCTTGTTATACGCTTAAAACGTTTTATCAAGTTTAGTGTTCTTCAAAAAACGCTTAAAGGACGCTTATTTTTACAGTGTTATTTGTATATATCTTTATTACGAACAAATATTTCATCATGAAATATTCATCAGCCGATTCATTGTTTAATTCAGAATTTCTTTATTATCATTTTAATGATAACAAACGTTTGAAGCTTGTTATTTCTCTGAGTCGCTTTCAGGCACGTTGCTATGGCATATGAAATATTAATCAGAAAGCTTATATCGATATGAATAGTAATACAAAAATTACAAATTAAAGAATCGGCTGATGTTTACCTCATGAAAAAATAATTTTTCACAATAATGTAGTTTTACAATAATAAGTACTTTTCCCATACCTGTGGGAAAAGTACTTTATTCACCGAAAAACTAAAACATGTTGGTAGTCCTCGCCGAAGGCGAGGAACTACCAACATGTTTTAGTTTTACGGTTAATAAAATATCATACTCAATGAGGAAATAACACGGTTTAAGCTGGTACCCCGAGGCGAAGCCGAGGGTTACCAGCTTAAACCGTGTTATTTCCTGGTTGAGTAATTTACTTTACTTTTTACTTGCAGTAATTGGCCACTTTTCTCACGCTAAACAGCATGGAAATAAAGCACTTTTATTGCACATATGAGAAAAACTATTTTATGCAAAATCATGCGCAATAGTGTTGCATAATAGTGTATTATGCAACTAGTGCAGGAAAAGGTTATCAACGAGCGTGACGTTAGCAGCACGAGTCGAAGGCGAGTGTCTGCCGTCACACGAGCTGACAATCTATTGTTGCACATGTTGCATAATAGTACATTACGTATTGAGGATATAACAAGTTTCAAGTTGATACCAACTTGAAACTTGTTATTTCCAAGTTGCGTACAATATTTCATTCACCGTAAAAATAAAACATGGTAGTCCGAGCCGAAGAATTACCAACATGTTTTAGTTTTACGGCGAATAAAATATGTTTTGTTTGTTTCATTTATCATTTTTTAGCTATTTCAGATGTTTCTACTGGTCATATTTTAGAATCGGTTAAAGAACCACCAGTTTCAGTTACTCCAAAAACAGCTCGGAAGGTTGTTGAAAGGGATCACAGATATGCATCTTCTCCGAAAACTTGTAAAAAAAATCTGGACAGAACGAGAAAGAGGTTGGCAGTAGAAAAATATAAGTCGAAAAAAAGAAATAACAAATTGAAGCGATTAAGCAAGAAAGTGGCAAGTCTTCAAGAAGTGATTGATGAATTACAAAGCAAGAAGAATGTATCAGAAAGTGGTCTTGTTTCTTTACAATCTATTGCTGACCTTGACGTTAATAATGTATTAACAAGGTACTTTAAACAAGCTAAATCTAATAGCGGCATTTCACGCGAGGCTTATCCTCCTGCTTTACGCTGTTTTGCTCAAACGTTACATTTTTATTCTGCAAAAGCATATGCCTACGTGAGAAAGAAATTTCGTTGTGCCTTACCCCATCCTCGAACCATACGATCTTGGTACTCCTCAATCAATGGTGAACCTGGATTTACTGCGGAAAGTTTTTCCATTTTGAAAGAAACCGTAAATCGTGCAGAAGCTAATGGAGAAAAGGTTTTGGTTTCACTCATGTTAGATGAGATGGGAATTAAGAAAGGTTTGCAACGTCTTCCTAATGGCGTTGTGAAAGGTTATGTTGATGTTGGTATTGACCAAAGCATAAATGAATCAGATTCACTTGTTTTAGCTAAAGAAGCCTTAGTTTTGATGGTTGTTTCGCTAAATTCAAATTGGAAAATTCCAATTGCATTTTTTCTCGTAAACGGTATTGACTCAGACAGCGGTGTACAAATAATTACAACTGCACTAAGAAATTTACATGAGGTTGGTGTAGAAGTTGTTTCCTTGACGTTAGATTGTCCGCCACAGCATTTTTCAACTGTAAAAAAACTAGGAGCTAAATTTGGTATCAACGATTCATTGCCTTCCTTTAAACACCCGTGTACAGACGATCAAATTCAAGTAATATTTGACCCTTGCCATATGCTAAAACTTATGAGAAACAGTTTAGAACGATACCAGATTTTATATGACAAAAACGGAAATCCAATCAAATGGTCTTTCATTGAATCGTTGTCTATACTTCAGGAAAAAGAAGGTTTAAAAGCTGGAAATAGATTATCTACGAATCATATTAAATTTAAAAATATGATTATGAAAGTTTCACTGGCCGCACAAACCTTAAGTAACAGCGTCGCCGATGCTATTACGTATTGTGACAAAGAGTTACATTTACCTGAATTTGAAGGTAGTGATGGTACTGTAACCTTTATCAAAAGCATTGATCGGTTATTTGACTTCCTTAATTCTAGAAATCCTCTTGGAAAAGGTTTCAAAGCGCCATTAAAAAAGAATAATGAATCTTTTTGGCGACCTCAAGTTTTATCTCTGGTTGAATATTTGAAAGGTATTAAAAACAGTGATGGTAAACTGATGTGGAACTCTAGAGGATATGTACCATTCGTAGGCTTCACAACAGCTGTGCAATCTGTGATTTCTATTTTTGACAAATATGTTAAACCCGATGATTCTAAATTAAAATATTTATTAACCTATAAGCTGAGCCAAGATCATTTGGAATTATTCTTCTGTGCGATAAGAAGTTGTGGAGGTTGGTGTCCAAATCCGACTTGTTCGCAATTTATAAGTGCCTATAAGAGATTATTAGTTCATCATGAAGTTAACGCTGTAAACGGTAACGTTGAAGCAATGGATAACACCACTTTTTTATCAGTTTCTTCAACACCGAGAAAAAAAATTGATGTATTTGATATCGATCTATATGAAGAAATGGAGAATATTCGCATATCAAAAAAGTACGGACTATTGGAAGATGTATTAATAGAGTCAGAAGACAATGACTTTTATCAAGGATTTCTTGTTTTAGAAGAGCAAAGAATGGACATATTGTCAGATTTCTCGAGCGCATGTGTCGTTTATATAGTAGGATGGGTTGTTAGGAAGCTTATACATCGTAAAAATCCAATTATTAAATGTGACTCTTGTAGATCTGCACTAGTTTCTGAATCAAATTCTTTTAATAGGTGTTCTTCCAACAGTCTCTTATTAATAAAAAATAACGGCGGTTTGATTTATCCTAGTGAGTCTGTTGTACGGATTTGTACTCTTACAGAGAGGTTATTTAGATGCGCACTTAATGCGGTAGAATGGATAATCCCTAGAGAAAATAATTTCCGTGCTGTTCTTTGCAATAAGGTTTTAGTAGATTTGTTTGAAGATAGTTCAACACTTTTTCCAATGCTTAATGATCATTTATTTGATAATGCAGCAGATGAATTAAATCACGTTTATTTTATTTCGAAAGAAGTGTGCAAACAGTATTTGTCATTAAGATTATTTGCTGTTACAAAAAAAATGACTGATAAAGCTATTGGAACAAAGACTCGTCATCGGACGAATAGAAGACTGGTATGGGAAGGCCAGTAAACATGTTTAAAATGTTAATTTATTTTATTTATTCACGAAAGACTGAAAGAAATCTAAATTAAACTTTGTTTATTTATTTTCAATTTATTTGTTGCATAATTTCATGTAATATTTATATTGTTTAATATGTCGTCGCATATTATTTGAGATATTATATATTCTATTTATATTCTAATGTATGTTCAATTAAAATATATGTTGCGTTATTAGAACTATTAAAAATGTCAAAAACTTAATTTATGTATGTTTAAATAAAAATAAAATAATATTTCATAATGTATTTGTAATTAATTTTTTGAAACAATTTCAGTAACATTTGGTAATCATACATTATTTTGGATAAAAATGTCTCTTTCTATTTTTATTTCACAGATATGAAATACTAAGCAAATAATAACTTCATTACTTTCCTTAACAATTTTTAAATATATTTTTGGGAACACGTGCAAGAAAACGGCCCTTTCTATGCACTAAATATTGTTTGAAAAAGAGCTGTTTTCTTTCATTTGTCCTAAATTGTTTTATAATAATATTATATCAAATATGTTTGCTTGGAAATGCGAAATATGACTTCAATCGCCCTGTTGACATTTTTTTAAATTCTCTCGATGTAAGGATCATAGAAATAATGTCCATTATATTCTTTATTAATAAACATTGTTCAGCAGACATTACTTATTGTTTTTCATATTGCATTTTTTTACAGGTTCAATGATGAATGCTTGGATAGTGACGTCTGATTGCAAACAATGAATTTATTATAATCTGAATTTTCCATTTTTGGAAAAATTATCTAATTGCATATAACAAAGTTATTATATTTCATTATATTAGGTAATGAAATATCATTTAGATATTGCGTGATTATCAATTAAACTCTTAACTATCATTTTGACAATCTTTACAATCTTCCTGTGTTCCAGGTTCCTTGCAATTCCTAAATTAAAAAGATAGGAATTATTAGAAAATGTAGAATAGGAAATTTCTTAACTTTATTAGGAGACCCACCAAATAGATTAAACAATTCCTAGTATTAGAAAATTAACATTACAGTATTAGGAAGTTTCCTAATCTATTTATGGAATCTCCTATAAAGTTAAGAAATTTCCTATTTTAAATTTCCTAAAAGTTCTTAACTACTTCATTAACTTAGAAGTCGCTAGAAACACACAACACAGGTTATTTTGAAATATACATTTTACTATTTTTATAGAATTTGTACAATGTTTATCTTAGAAATATCATTAATCATTTTACAATATTTCAAAATATTGTTCACCGTGTAAAATTAAACAATAGTTAATTAATGCTTAATCATTTTTACATAGCAATTTATATAATTGTAATGAGACAATATTTTTGTAAAGACATAATTAAAATTACATTAAATAAATAATCTGTATTGTATAATTCTTTTCCTTTCCTATTTATTATTATATTTAATTTAATTTATCATGCGTTCTTCCTAAAATATTGATAATGAAGGCTGCAATACAAGTAAGTATTTTAATTGATTAATTAACATATTAAATATGTTAGTATTATTAAATAATAACTTTATTTGTATATAAACAATTATGAAATCTTCGACAATGGCCGAATATATAAATTATAAAATAATTAGGTTAAAATAGAATTTGCATATATTTCTCAAAAATAAAGCAACTTAACTTTTAGTGACATTCAAAGATAGTGGTGACTATTTTTACTACGAGAAAATATTTTATCATAAAATAGATTTCAAACGATTCTTTGTTAAATTTTTAATTTTTTGATTACTATTTTAATGTAAAATGTACATTGCAAATTTGTCTGAGTATTTTTTAATGCGTATTTCATGTACCACAACAGAGTGACTACAAATTACTCAGAAAAATTGCCAGCACAAAAATGTAATTACAATGGTAGTAAAAAATTTTTGTATTTAACAATAAATTGGCTGATATCTGTTTCATGATCAAATATTGCTCGTAATAAAGATATTTATAAATAATTATATGAACGTTAACCACAATGAGGTTATATAATTTCTATACTTGTGGAGTCTCCTTCTACTTAAAAATATAAATATTAATTATGTTGCAAACCTATATACATAATATAAATTACACAAGAACATTTAAATTATTAGTGTTACGTTAATTATTAGTTATTTTGTTAAAGTTACATATATTTTTTACTTGAAATGAAAAAGTGGACTTCTTTTTGCATTTTGGTTTACACATACTTTGATATTATTAATTTTATAACGCAAATATGAAATTTTAATACAAAATAACTTAATACATTTATTATTCATTTAATAAAATTATGTTATTAATTAAATATTTACTTGAAAAACAATCACGTCATTATTTGAATTTGTATGTGATTTAAAACTCCCGCTAAAATGTGTCACAAATCCTCAAATTTCAGTGTCATGGCGGCGTTCAATTGGGAACGTCGCCACCACTTGAATTATGGCTTATGCCCAATCCAGTGTTATATAGAGATCAGTGGATATAGGCTATATGAAGTCCATGAACAATTGTGCCAATTAGAAGAACGGAAGTACGACGAAATTTGTAGAATTGTGTCAAAATAAGGCGGGAAAATTTGAAATCAACTATAAATGGGAAACTGCTTTATTCTAAAATAATTAGTTATGAAATTTTTAAAACTACTATTTATCTGTCTAATAAGGTTTTAGAAGTTATAGAAACATAAAATCTGTACCGAAAATAAAATAAAACTTTTTTTTTACATTATACAATTTTATATTATTCCCTAACAGACATAAAACTAGAATCCACATAGAATCCACGTAGAATCAATATTTATAAACGAAATCCACGTGGATTCTACGTGGATTCCAGTTTCATATCTGTTAGGGTTTTAATACAAGCGTGGACAAAAATTTTATTTATTATTGTTGATTCCGACATGTATAGTCGAAAATCTTATAATATCGTAGAACGTTAAAAAATATTTTAACAAGATTTAAATTGCGCAAGATATTCTAATAATATCATAGGTACGTTTTATTGACCGGACAAGAAAATATTCAACTATTATAGATAGCAATTGTCAGAATTTCCTAATAATGTTCAAAAATGTTTTTTATATTTTGCAACAGAAGCAAAGTTTTATTTATTTTCAATCTAATTTATTCTTTTTCGACTGATTTTATAGACTAAACTTGCCTATAAATGTTGGATATGAAATTTTCAACTAATTTTCTAAATTTAAATAAAAAAATTTTTTTGACAAGATGCTTCAATTTAAATTTAGAAAATTAATTAAAAATGTCAAATCTGAAATTTATAGGTAAGTTTAGTCTGTAATATCAGTCGAAAAAAAAATTAGATTGAAAATATAAACAGACGATAAATTAGAAATAAAATTGTATTTACTTATTTATTTATTTTTGTTTTTGTCTTTATATGTCTATATCCAGGTATAGTGAATTTATTTATTTATTTATTTATAAGGTTGACACAACGTACATAACATACATCTGAATTTAAGAATAGGTTATGTGACCCGCGCGTCGCCATTTTTAGTTGACACAAATCTACAAATTTTTCGGCACGCATTTCATGCTGCTATGCCCTATCCATATTAATATAGATCAGTGAATCGTTTTCATTTAATATAGACGTGGAGCGCCTCGATGGCATTTTAGGCAGTCTACGTCTCTCTGGGTCGCCATAGTGGTCTCCATACTACTAGGCTTTTTTGAGCTATAGTGACCCACTTACTACTTGTAAATTATTTAAACAAATTTCTATGATGCAGGTTTATATGTTTAACCTATAACTGTACACGAAAGGCCTGAACTCTTAGAATCTGCCAAAATCTAAGTAAATAATACTGTAACTACTATCAGTAAAAAATGATTCTTCTAGACTGATGCACCAACAGCGATTTTGAATAAAACTGACACGAAACATGCTAATTGTCACCACACATTTTTCTCGGTGTATATATGGAAATTTGCATAAAAAATGTTATGATTGTACTTTAAAAATGGCGTCTTTTTCACACGTACATTTATTTTCTCATTATCTTACCGAACTATTCGCTTAGTTAATCTGACTTTAAATGATGTCAATAAAAAGCAAATTCATTTAAAAACTTTTCTGAATAACTCTACATTTTTAGAAGCAAATTACAATATTTGTTAAATGTAAAGTCGTTCGGGGCGCATAACGAAATTGAATCCGTTTGTGGCATTAATTTTCAACAGGGCGGAGTGGAATAGTAGCGAGTTATAGTTATGCGATTTTTCGCGTTATTTTTGCGCGAACGAGAATAAACAGATGAAAAGTTTGTCGAGTATGATGATAAACATGAGATCCGAGCTGCGAACTACTTTTCACCGTGTTACCATTAGCCGATGGCGGCAACTACGATAAATGGACTCTATAATTTTGTTTGAAAGTTGTTCGAAGCGTCGGTAATATTTTATAAGAGTTTCCGTTAATTATCTCCATTTTCGCGCATGTAATAGTACAGAAATAGTACGTACGTGAATACATTCCGCTTCTGATGAATTTCGTCGGTCGCACGAGCGCGGAATATTTTAAGATTAAATGACGTTGCTGCGCGGTCTCTCATTTTATGCTCAAAAATTCATTTCGAATTAATTAATCGGAAGCAAAAGGGAAAGAAAGAAATTGCCATTCGTTTCCACATATTTCTATTTCGGGCAATTTACTAAAAAGTTACTATTAAAATTGTTTTTCATAACTTGTAGCCGTGGAGAAGTAACCGTTTCCTCATACGAGTGGAGACAACTTTTGTTTAAAAAAAAAAATTTTTGTTTCTTGTTCTCCAAACAAAAATTTATTCTCCACTCGTGGAGGAAACGGTTACTTTCTCCACTGCCACGCGTTGTGAAAAGATCTATTTTCAACTCTAGTTGTACAATTTACGACATCTACAAAACTTTTCTAAAATTATCAAAAAATTTACTATACAGTATAACATAAATTTTTATAATATTTTAGACAATTTTGGTGGATTTCATTGTAAATATTTGAATTAGACGTAATAGCTTTGCCGTCAAATATAGTAATTTTTATAATAAATTTTTTTGCTTGTAAAAGCACGGAAAGAAATATTTTTCTTGCTCAATTGTTAGAAACGAGGAAACCAATAACAAGTGTAGCGTTTGACATTTTTCTCGTCATAATTCTTTAAAAATATATATACTCGACATCGCGCCGGTAAAACTGCAATTTCCTGTATTATTTAACGTGTTAAAATAACAGGCTAAACAGGGAAATTTTGAAAGGCGACGAAAACTCTTTCAGCGGATTTCAGCGCGTAAGAATGAATGTCGGTGTTTTCTTTGAAAATAAAGATTATTTAAAATAAATTATTATATTTGAATAAACTCGCGATGTATTTGTTTTGTGAGCGCGACGGTGACCATTTTTATCACGTGAAATAATATTAAATATTTGCCTCGTATATCCGAATTTTTATTCGTTACCAAACATATTCCGACTGACTATGCAACACGAAGGTGTATTTTTGAAAAGTCGGAATAACGCTGCAGTGCAAATGTTTAACGCTAAAACTTGGATTACGTGACGATTAAGAGACGATATAAATGTCCCGAATTTGAAATGTCACAGCTGGTTCAATTTCTTGTTAATCAAAAATTAAAAATGAAAAAATCCCGTATAATAATAGTTATTTTCGGCACTTGCATTTGCGCCCGACATACGAACATAATTTTTTGTTATGAATATACGAAAATACCACCTTTTCGTTCTGTTTAACGGGCGCAAAGTGACTTTCTCTGCCCTAGGGCGCCAGGAAATCAGTTTGGCGGGCGAAAAAGCGACACTTTGCACCGACAGGGTGGAAAAGTGTCACTTTACACCCCAAAGCCGACACTTTGCGTCTACAAGGGCGCAAAGGTGGTATTTTCGTGGATTGGTGACACAAAATCTATTCAGCTGAAGTGCCATTTTCTTACAAATCCTATATATTCGACATTCTGTTTGTACAATTTGTCATTTCTCAAACGTCTTGTTTTTTCTTCGCTTGCAATTGATCTAATATAATGAAAAAGAA
>JABFPW010000013.1:0-15541 GCA_022817205.1 Oxyteleia sp. ZL-2020
TTTATTTTGTTTCATTTGATGTTGCAACTGCAAAGGAGGAGAGACGGACTAAACTTAAAGGTTTATTAGGATATTTGTTTGTTTATTATTACATTAATGGCATTATTTTGTTTGACAATGCACAATTCAAACAAAATTGCTTTGTTTGATTGTCATTCAGACGTTTTTGCAGTTAATGACTTGTTTACCAAATTTCAAAGTCGCATTTGAGCGTCTTCTGAATATGATAATTTCAATTTAATATATTTTTATTTTATCGATTTGACTTATGTCAAATCGCAGGATGTGAGATCCTGTAACACCTCCGGACCTTAAGATTGATTACATTGTCAGAAATGTAATCAATCTAACGTTGTTTAGAACAAGTGTTTGGTACTTTTGGGTTTTTGCCATAAAATGTTGTTTCCCTTTTTTTGTATATTGATTCATATATTTTCTTTGTTTTTGCGGTTGCAATATATAAAAAAAAACTATATCTGAAAATTTGATTGAATATTTTTTTTTTCATTTTTATCTTGATTCAACTATATTCTCTTCATTCAATATTAAATTTTTAGTTTACACATGTATATATAAAAGGAGCAAATTATTTAGTCTTGCTGCTATTAAGTTTACTTATTTTATTTTAATCGGGGTCAATCTGTTTCTTATTTAATTATTTTACATTCCTTATTTCTTTAACAGTTAGTAACTAGTTTTCAAAAGTATTTAGTAACGCGTCCTATTTGTTTTCTCAGATTTATAATTGTCTCTGAGTTATCTTCATAAATTTTAGTCATTGTTTTACGCTCACTACCATTAAGTTTTTAGTATTTTCTACATTTTATCTTAAAAATTTAGTCGCTTTTACCATATCTTTGTAGCCTGGATAATGCTTTACAAAACAGAGCTTTCAGGGTATCTCCTTCTTCTTGATTGTGTCCAGATTTCCTCGAAACGTATTTGAATTGCCTCAAAATATGTATTGCTTGTCTTGGATTTCCTTTGGTGTTGGTGGTTCCTGATGACTGTAGCTCTTATCCTCTTTACATTTTGTCTTTTATAAATAACAATATCCAATTTACAATGATAATTGAATCGAAATAAATTGTCATGCTACAACTTATTTCGCAGAAATTGCATTTTTTCATTACAGTTTTTGAAAAAATGAAATTTTATTAGACTTATAAGTTCAGTCTACTTATTTTTATTATTATCATTAATAGTATTTAATCATTATCATGTATTAAAGTTAAATCTTAATTTAAGTTCCAATTTCGACTTAAGACTTCTTTTCTTTTTTCATTTACTAAATTTACTTAACAAATTTTATTTTGTATACCCTTTTTACCAATTTTCATTTATATATTTACTAATGTTTATTATTATAGAACTTATTCTTATTTTCTTTCTAAAGTCTTAAGTTAACTCTTTATTTTGTTTTTCTCGTAGTTGTAATGTTAGTTTTAATTAAAATTAAAGATTGGATTAAGTTTCAACTTAAATAAACATTAATTGGTTTCATTAGTATTATTTCATAAATTATTTAAGAAAGAATGATTTGGAACTGTTATTTCTTATACTGATTATCATGTTTTTAGCTTAGTGTTTTTTGTCTTTCATGAAATTTAATTCGATTTATTTATAATTTTTGTATTTCTCTTTTAATGCATTGTAAAAATTAAGAGTGTTCAATTATTAATTCATTTCTCATGTAAATTTATTTATGTATTTTTTTTTCTTGAGAATACCAAATATAAATGCGTCAAATTTCATTTTATTAATGACCTTGCAATTTTTAGAGTTTCTCAATTTTCTGAGGAATATAATTTATTTTTTTTTAAGATCGAAAATTATATTAGCTTATACAAAGTAGTTTAATCGCTAAGATTATAAAGTTTTAACCTATCCGCAGAAACGATTCTATTTTTATTTTTTATGTCTATATTTACGCGCTTATCATCTAATACATCGATTACTTTATAGGGACCTGAATAGTGGTCACCGAATTTACCTTGTTTAGTACCCACTTTTAGAAAGACATAATCTCCAGGGAAAAAGTCACAAGGATTTATACGTTTGTCGTAATAAACCTTTGACCTTTCCTTAGCTTCTATGAGATTTCTTCGTGCATCAGCTTGTAATTTATATAGTTTGGCTACTAATTTGATTAAGTAATCATCGTATGTTTCTAGCTGTTCATATCTTCTCAGGGGAAAACTGGAAGGCAGAGTTGCTACTTTCCCAAAAATTAACTCATATGGGGTCCTTTTAGTGCCTTCATGGATGCTTGTATTATAACTAAATGTAGCGAGATTTAACCATTTGTCCCAGTCATAATCATTTTTTATTTATTGTTTAAAGTATTCAACTAACACACGGTGGGATCTTTCAAGGGAACCATTAGACTGAGGGTGGAAAGCAGTAGTTTGAAATTGCTTCATTCTCAACAATTTTGCAATTCGTTTCATCAGTTTACTAATAAAATTTCTTCCTTGTACAGTTAATACGGCCTTGGGGGCTCCATATATACATACGAATCCATTTATGAATGCTTTAGCGGTTGTGTCGGCTGAAGCATCAGGGATAGGGATAGCTATGCAATATTTTGTCAAAAGATCTTGCATTGTTAGGATATATCGATTACCTTCATCCGTTATCGGTAACGGCCCTACCAAGTCCATGGCGATCTTTTCAAACGATGTTCCAGGGGTATCTGTAATCACCATAGGTTGGCGTGTTCTATTCCTAACTAATTTTTTCAGATTACAAGGTAAACATTGGTGTATAAAATCTTCAATGTCTTCCTTCATGTTGTCCCAAAAATATTTATGCCGTATTCGGTTATATGTTTTCGTTACTCCCTTGTGTCCTCCAATGGGACCATTATGATTTTCTTCCATTATTCTATACCTTGCTGATAATGATGGACAAGTAATTAAATTAGTATTAATTGTAATTTTACAGTTGGATTCCCTAAATTTTTGTTTTATAATATCTAAAATGTCTTTCCATTGAATTCCATCTATTTCTTGTATTACAGGCATTGAGAAACTTTCTATTTCATAATCAGTGATGAATTCAAAAAGTTTTCTTATCAAAGACTTCACCAATTTCAGAATTTCCCTATTCGTAAGCTCTTGTTTATCATCACGTATACATAATATACAGTGATACTTGGTACCTTTCTTTTGATATTTTAATTGCCCTAAAGTGAATTCATTGGAATATTCGATATTCTTTTTCCGTAGGTACTCTTTTCCTTGTGGTTCAACTGGTGTGCCTCGAGTATCTACAAAATAAACTATATTGTCTTTTTGCAAATATAAAGGATCTCTACTTTCAAATATTGTTTTGGTTATGTTTACGATATGAGACACTTCTTCTTCCAAATCTATTTCAGCACTTGAGCTCATATTATCTTCTACCACGTCATGGGTCACTTCCTCATCAGGATTGTTGTTTTTGGAATTCATATTATTAGGTTCGTTTGATTCAGGAAAGTCTGGTGGTTGGGGACTTACGTCATTTATTATCTCTAATTCATCTGCTTTCGTTTCTTCTGGTGTTTCTTTATTCAATGCATTTCTATTTTCCTTTTCATTTCCTTTTTCCTTTTCTTCTCCTGTTTTTTCTTGATTTATGCTCGGTATTGTTCACCTCCTTGAGTTAGATTTCTTTCTCGTGTCGAGCGTCTGACTTGATGTATGTTCTTTGCTTCATATGGTTCATTTGGGACTGTATCATCATCGCTATCTTCAGTATTGGAGTAATATGATTATCTTCATCTTTGCTTTTATCAGTGTTCTTGAGTATGTACCCATATTCTTTAAGTATCTGTTCCTGTATTTTAATCAATTCATGATTGGTTACATATTCTTGTAATTCATATGCTATTGCATCTTCTTCTTCAGAAAGTTCTTCATCATATTCTTCCCATTTTGATTGTTCTTTCCTTGGTTTGTTTGAACCCTTGATGACTTCTTTCATTATTTTTAATTCTCTCATCAAATTTTTTAATTCTTCTTTAGTTGGCGGATCATCATCATCATCATCTGATTCTTCTACTTCTTGAATAATATTAATTTGACTCGGCCTATACCCTTCTTCGCCGGATATTTTTTGTTTTCTTTGATCAGGTTCTAATTCGTCACGATCTACGGGATTTCGTGACAACGCGTCGGCATTAACGTTTTTCTTGCCAGCCTTGTACATCACTTCGAAGTCGTATTCTTCTAATTTTAACCTCCATCGAGTGAGTCTAGAAGTTGGGTCTTTGGATGTACGCATCCAGCATAAAGGCTTGTGATCGGTTACTACTGTAAATTTTTTTCCATATAAATATGGTCGAAACTGGTGCACGCAATACAAAATGGCTAGGGCCTCTTTTTCGTATGTGCTATAGTTCCTTTCTGCTGAATTTAAAGACCGTGAAATATATGCAACTGGCTTATCTTTACCTATCTTTCCTTGACTCAGAATTCCTCCAATTGCAACTCCTGAAGCATCTGTAGTTAGAACAAATGGTTTCTCGAAATCAGGAAATTGTAAAACAGGTGCTTCACATAGTTTTTTCTTCAGAGTTTCAAATGCTAATTGTTGCTTTTCTCCCCAAATAAATTCTGTATCATTTTCTAATAGTTTTGTCAGGGGTTTCGTGATATTAGAATATTTATCTATAAAACTTCTATAATATCCCGCCATTCCTAAAAATTGTTGTATGTGCACTACCTTCTTTGGTTGGGGGAAATTGGTGATGGCTTCTAATTTCTTTGGGTCTGGCTTTATCCCATCTTCTGTAATTATGTGTCCCAGATATAATACTTCCCGTCTCAAAAATTCACATTTATCAGGTTGTAACTTTAGATTTGCTTTCTCTAGTCGTGATATAAGTTTCAAATATTTCTCGCGGTGCTCGGCTAAATTTTTTGCATAAATGACAACATCATCCATATAAACGAAAAGTTCTGAGTCCTGCAGGCCAGATAATACAACATCCATCAATCTCTGAAATGTGGCAGGAGCATTTTTTAATCCAAAGGGCATTCTATCAAATTCATAATGTCCATGGGGTGTTGAAAAAGCTGTTTTGTGACTATCCTTTGGATTCATTTTAATTTGATGAAACCCAGACGCTAAATCGAATACGCTAAAATATTTAGCTCCACCTAGTTTATCAAATATTTCCCTTATATTGGGTATGGGGTATGAATCACCAATTGTTTTTTCATTTAGTTTTCTAAAGTCTAGAACTAACCTCCAACGTTTATTCCCTTCGGAATCAGGTTTCTTGGGAACAATCCAGATAGGAGTGTTGTAAGGTGATTTTGAATTTTTAATAATTTCATTATCAAAAAGCTCTTGTACTTGTCGTTGCAGTTCATCCTTTAATTTGGGAGGAAAACGGTATTGTCTCACATGTATAGGTTGATCATTTGTGGTATTTATTTCATGCTTTACTTCACTCGTATAGGATAGTTTCTCTCCTGGTAGATGAAATTGATTTTCACTTTGCTGTATTAGATATTTAGCTTCCCTTTCTTCACTATAATTGAGGTGTTCTAATTTCACTAACTTAAGTATATCATCATATCGACTGCTTTTCGTGATGACATTACAATTTTTATTTATCAGCCGTTTCCTTCTTCCAGCCAGGCGTTTAACAAACGACTGGTCTGAAGACAGTAATTGATTTTCATATTCCAGTAATTGTTCAGTAGATGACGTTTTTTCGTAGGACGACAGATTTTCAGACGAGGATAGATTTTTATAAGACGGAGGCGACAGATTTTTTATAGACAAAGATGACAGTTTCTCAGTAGATGTGGACGACATACTTTCATTAGACGGGGACGACAGATTTTTAGTAGAAGTTGACGACAGATTTCCATTAGACGTGGACGACAGATTTTCAGTAGACAATGACGACATATTTTTAGTGGACGACAGATTTTCAGTAGACAGTGACGACAGATTTTTAGTAGACGACAGATTTTCAGTAGACAGTGACGACAGATTTTTAGTAGACGACAGATTTTCAGTAGACAGTGACGACAGATTTTTAGTAGACGACAGATTTTCAGTAGACAGTGAGACAGATTTTAGTAGACGACAGATTTTCTTTCTCTAATTCAATTTCTTGCAGTTTGATTCGGGGCAGTTTAACACAAATTTCTTCTTTACGTAGATTATATATAGGGAGGTAAGAATAGCCGTTGTGATTCTGTACAATGGCTTCTCCCATAAATACTTCTTTATCAAATTCATACCGTGGTAAATAGCCTTGTTTTAAGTCTGAATCTTCGATTTGGACTCGAACTACCTTTCTCTCTTTCGGCCTCAATTTAACTAAGTCATAGTTATAAAATGGGATTTTTCTATCATCCAAGATTAAACAATTTTCATAATAATCTATTTTAGCATTATTTTTAGCGAAAAACTCTGATCCTAATAGCCCACCTTGTTGTAATATAAAGTTGTTTGGAACTATGTGGAAATCAGTTTCATGACCCATAAAATTGACATTAATTCTTCCCAGAGTGTATACTGTTTGACTCGTTATTCCACTTAATTTCAGTAATTCATTTTTATCGATGCTTACATTAGGATCTACATATTTCATCTTGATTAAGTTTGGTCCGGCTCCTGTATCTAATAATAATTCCAATTTATTATTTATATAAATGCTAGGAGCATCATCTATATTTACGAACTTTACTGATTGTTCTGTAATGTTGGGTTTCGGGCCTCCATTGGCATGGAAGTTCCTGAATTCTGTTTTACCTCCCCTTGATACTTGGGGAGGCCTTGCCGGTTTCCCTGATTCTTGCTGTTTATATAATTTCTTGTCACACAGTCATCAATGATATGTCCCTCACGTTTACAATAATTACATAATAGCGTGTTATTTGTAGAGTTCTGAGTAGGATTGCTTCTCCAATTTTTTGAATTGTCTTGCCATGATCTTGAAGTATTATATGGATTGTGTTGTTGACTATTCTGATAATTATTCTGGTAACTAAATTGTTGGTTATTTGAATTGTTCCAATTCCGAAAGCGATTGGAATTTTTCACGGCAGATTCTAGGTCCTTAAGTTTAAAACAGTCTTTCACCACTGCCCTTTTTATCACAATACCCACATTTAATTCTTCTCTGGATTTATTATTTGTGTTTACTACCTTTACTTGTCTACTAAATCGACAATTTGCAGTTACATGCCCTGGTTTGTGACAGTTATAGCAAATCTTACTATTTCTGCATTCGGAGGCTTGGTGTCCCTGACGCTTACACAGTTGACATGTGATTGTTGTATTTGTTGTCCGACATTCATTGGCTTGGTGTCCCTTTTCTTGGCACAGTTGACACGTTATGGGAGATGTTCCTGCTTGCTTTTCAAGCTTCTTTATTTCCGGACAGTCTTTAGGTTTATGACCTCCTTTTTCGCATATGACGCAAGTTGTTATGGTTAAACTTTGAATACCATGAAGCAATGATTGAGCATGAATTTCCCTCTCCTTCTCTATTGCTGCTTGTCCTGCGGCTCTTAGGGTGTTTACATTACCCAATTGTGTGGATATTTCCCTTTTCATTCCAAAAATGAAAGCTCTCCTCGTGTTGTTATCCACTTCAACTCTACGGGCATCAGGAAGATCTTGATTGTTATTTTGGATTCTTTCTAATTCAAGGATTGATCTCACCAAATCTTGAGCTCGATGAAAGTAGTCTCGAATGCTTTCATTTGGACCTTGACATAAAGTTCCAACTTTTCCCATCAATGAAAAGGTGGTTTCTAGGGGTTGATAATGTTGTCTCAAGGCATTCAAAACTTCATTTACTGTATTTGCTTCTGTTTCTCTGATTACTCTCAATGCTCCGCCGCGCAAACGGGTTCGGGTCAAATTCACAAGTGCCCTTTCCGCATTTTCGGGTAGCATTCCCCTTGCATCCTTAAGTCCTGCTGCGAAATCGTAAAATGAAGCACCGTCTATGTCTCCAGAGAAGACTGGTACTAGATTTACAGCATCCCTAAGTTTTACATTAAATTGGTTATTGGGGTTATCTTGATCCATTCTTGCTTGTTCAGGAAAGTTGGGATGTTTGTCGTTAGGTTCTTGTGCTTGTTGTAGTAATTCTTCTCCTTCCAGCTGATGTCCGTATAAATGGGCTTGGTGCTCAGATTGTTCACAATTCGGTTGTTGAGTGTCTTCAAATTGCTCTTCTGTTCCACTCTCAAAGTCTACTTTGGGTTCCGGTTCTGTAGGGAAATTAGTTTCTGACGGGCGTTTTACTGGGGAACGGGCTAAAGTTCTGCCTTTTTTGGGGATGGATTCAGGCGTAAATAAAACCAGTTTTGGGTCTAAATTATTATCTCTAAGTGTCTTTCGGGTCAAAACCTTATCACCCTTATTCATATTTTAACGGGACATATTCTCATATATTTGTTGAAACTTCCAAACATTCACAGAAAACAGAGTTATTATTTTTTTTTTTGCAAATTTATTTTTCAAAAAGGAATGCTAATTATCCTACCGGCTGCGCCAAAATTTAAGCCTTTGTTACGTCCTGAAACGTAACTCTAGCCAAGGACGATTATCTGCTCTTGCAAAAGAACCAATAATTGCCCTTAATCTCTGTTTTCTGAAAATGGGAAGGGAGTTGAGACAAATAAAGATCTGAATTATATGTGTTGACACAAATGTAAAGTATATTCTTAAGAGAAGTGTATACAATTTTTAAGTGTACTTAATTTAGTGTGTGAAGTGTCAGTGTACTTAAAAATTAATTCTACTTAAGTTCAAACTCAATCTGGTTTTTAAATTATTTAATGGGGTTTTATTTTTATAAATATGTATGTCAATAAAATGAAATTGTACATGTAATATATGTCAATAATATAAAATAAAATAGTACATGTGATATATGTCAATAATATAAAAAAGTGTAGATCGATAAAATAGAACAATATATGATAATTAAAATAAAACAATGTATGAAATGTATGTGCGAAAATAGGACAATATATAAAATATATAACAGTTACAATAAAACAATGTATGAAATGTATGTGCGAACTTACTCTTAGTACTGCTTGGCTACCTGCTGAATCTCTCGGAACACCCTCAAGATTGGGTTTTATACGTTCCAGGTACACCCTGGCAACGGGGTAGGTCTTGACAAGGACCTTAGTACTGAAGCCGTACACACGACAAGTACCGGGATTACCTTCTACAGGTAGATTGTTCTGTATTGAAGTCAAAACACAAGACGAGTACAGAACAACCACTGGGTGGAGAGTTGTCAGGTGGTAAGCAAGTATTTCTGCACTGAAGTCGACACACACGACGAATACAGAAAAACTTACTTGGGTGGAAAAACCGAGCAGTACTTAAGTCGCACAAACGATAAGTACTGTTATAAAGATACTACGATCGAAGACGGGATTTTGGAAGTGAAGATGTAGTGAAAAATGGTCAGTTTATATATGATTTTTGGCAGCAAATTGGCCTTACTTTCGCTAAGATTCGCACTAAAAAACTGGTAATTGCGTGATTCAGTTCGGTTGTATGTATGAGGAAATAAATAGGGATCGGCTGACTAATGTTCTAATTTAATTTTTTCTAAATAGAACTGAGTTTGTTTAGTCTTAAAAGTGTCATTGTTTATGTGACACTTTTATGATTCTGTGATGTTAATTTCTTAATGGGTTTGACGTTAGATTTGACCACGACATTTAGACGAAATATAATTAGTATTCATATAAACGGTCCAAGCTTAATCTATCGGTGACGCAAAGGAAAAGGTCAGTGCGATGAATCGCATCTGTAATGCGGAAGAATGTATTGTGATTCAATTTTTTTTCTAATAAGAACAGTTTGTTCTTGTTTTACTCAATTTTGAAAATGTATTTCGTCAGAATACAACACTTCCGGCCCTTAAAGGAAAGTTGATTATTATAAGGCGTATTCGTCTTGTAATGATCAACGTTAAGACTAATAGAGGAAAGAAATAGGGTACTTAAACAATCCGCAACCCTTTTTTTTTCTTTCGTCTGTTTTTAACAATACATATATAGGGCTACATATAGCTATTCTATGAATCTTACTTTTGATTTACTTACTCATGTATGTATATGTACTAGTGAGATTATCTTATATATTTATTATATTTTTTATTTTATTAGAAAATTTTTCCTCTTTTTTTTTTCGGAAATATATATATACGGGTTTTTTATTTGTTAATTTATTTTTTACATTATTAATTTTTCGTTATATATATATATATATATATATATATGTATATTTATGTAATTTTTCCTTCTTCTGTTTCCTTTGTACATATATATACATACATTTTCTTTTTAAAATTTTGAAATGATTGGTACGAAAGTTGTTGAGACTTTCTATTGTAATCAAGCTAGGTTTTTCTGACATCGTATTTGCATAGTAGCGGCGGCGATAATTTTGGGTCGTAGAAAGGTATTTCTCAAGTGCCTATTTAAAACAATTTTCGAGTGGACAGGTATTCGTTTTTTTTTTATAGTAATTCAGTTACTCCCATGGTTTCATCCGCGTTACACGGTAAAGTACTGTGTCGTGCAGTGACAAAGTGAGGTGTTTTTAGTGTTTGTGCGTTTTTTAATGGATACGCGAAAGGATTAATTTTTTTTCTTTTTACATGGGTATGTACTGTTTTTACATAACTACTTATATGTATATGTAGATATATTTATCTCTAATTATTTGTACTTTTCTTTTAGTGATAATATGTCTGATATAATTTTCTCACTTGCTTATTTTGTGTTTTTTTTATATTTTTTACCTCAAGTTACGTCGAATTCTAAATTAATCAAAAATGAATTTTATGAAAATTATGGTAGACGTGTTATCCTAGCATATGGTAAAAACGTTTTGTTCCAGGAAGTAATTTAATACGCCGTAATTGTTATTTTATGGTGAGTTGATTTTAAATATTTTAGTATACCTTACTTTTACTATATATAGATATATATTTTATTTACTTTACCTTATTTACATTATCATATTTATTGATATATATGTATATATTGGACTTTTTGAAATTTCTTATCTTTAATATCATTCAATATTTATTTTAATATTATTTCTATTTTAATTTGTGTATATATAATTATATTTTATAATTTCCTTATTATTGTTTATTATATTTTTTTTATATATATATACAAATATGATTGTTATGTAGGTTTTAATATTTTGTCATTTTACAAAAATATATATATACATGTATGTATGCGTATATATATTTTATTATACATATCTATATATGTTTTACAATTTTTTTGACAATTCGGTATACTGGTAAAAAGTAAAAACTTTTACTAATTTGTGAATCGATTCTGCAGGTTGAATAGTTGATGGAGGTCTTCAGGTTTTCGGCGAATATTCTACGTGAGTAGCTTTGGCGGTTGTCGAGGGCTTGATCGGTGAGGTCCAGGTACATGGGATTGACGATATCTGATAAGGACCATGGGCATCTTCTTCAGCTTGACTTTTGGTCAGGTCCTATGTGTACTCGGTGCAGCTTCTTTGTTGCAAATATTTTTGTATGCAGGTAGATCTTGTTTTCATATGTTATTTTCTTATAAGTGTACGGGTATATTGTACACTTTTATTGTGTATATACTTTTGAATTTCTACTTTATTTGTTAATTTTGTGTTATTTCGTGTATGTATATATGTTTATTTTATTTTTGTGTTATATACACGTATTTTGTTGTTACGTATATAAATTTCCATTAGGTATATTTTTTTTATTTGTTTATATGTATGTGTTTGAATCTCATCTTTTTGCTCCTTTCTTTTCTGATAATTCGGATCATTTCTTCTTTTTGTTGTTTTATTTATGTTACTGTATACTTTCAATTTTTTGGATGTTTCTAGCTTGAACTGCCATGTTTACCTTGGTTCTTGTTCTGACCATGGCTATGCTCTGGCGTTAACTTCTTATTCACGCTTGGATTTTACTTTTTGGTCGTATATTAATTTTGGTTTTTTGGATTTTTAACGTGTGTTATTTTTATTTATTTCTTTCGGGATTCGGATTCCTCTTTTCTTTAGGATTAATGTTTTTCTTCTCTTTTAGAATTTCTTGGATTGGACGTCTGACGCTTACTCTGGCTTTAGTCCCGGCACTGGCTCTGGCCTAGTCTGGCTCTGACTCCTGGTTCTGGCTCCGGCTTTTGGCTCTAACTCTGGCTTCGACTCTAGCTCTGGTGTGGACATCGGGTAGACTCTGGATACTTGAATTTGTAGAACTAGATGTTGCATTGGATGAGGCTGGAAACTTGATTTTTGTTCTGTCTGCGACGTTCTCTGGTGCTGAATTCTTTGGAGTATAGTACTAGACAAATTCTGTACTACTGGAAACTCTCTTGAATCCTCTCGTATTTGTTACACATCTCTGGTGATGATTCTCGATGGAGTTCACTGATAGTGGAACTCAGTGGAGTTCTTCACACTTGACGCGGGGTCACCACGTTGGTGCTGAATACGCGTTGAGGCTCTCAGTCTCTGGAACTCGTTCTTGAACAACTGGTTGAAGGTTCCTTTCTCTGCAACTGGTGATTGTGTCTTCTCTTCGTGTGGAGTTGTTGGAGTCCAGTTGGTTTGGATAACGGATTAATGTGTTTTTTTTTTCTTTTTATTTTTCAGTTACTTTTTCTTCTTTTTTATCTTTGTCAACTTTTACGTATAAGTAATTTTAGTGCTAAGTTGTTTTGATATTGTTTTTAGGATTCTAAGTAATTTCATATTAAAACAATGTTAATACTAAATTAGTTTTTCTTTATTTATTTTAATAGAATTTATGCAAATTTAACTTTCGTAAAAATTTTCTGAAATTTATCTTTTTAATAAATTCAATCAGGCCTATTTGTATTTAACACGACCTATGTGCAATTTCTCGAAATTTCTTATTTTATATAATTGGACGTTAATTATTTCTGTGGATTTCAATTTATTAAAATAAATCTTTGTAACGTAAAAATGTAAAGTTTTTAAACTATTAGACTATAAATTTTTATTTCATTTTTATGTTTTAATAATTTTAGTGTGTTTTAATTTCTTTTGTTAATTTAAAATTTATTGATTTTTTATAAATGATTTTTTTTTAACACTAAATTTGTTAATTTTATTGGATAATTTGTTGAAGTCCTTTTGCTTTAGATTTAAACACATATTACTACATTTGAATTTATTTATCATAATGTTTATTTTATTTGGTAATTTTGTAAATTCTAATGATTTAGTTTTAATATTAAATATATGTTGATTTCTAAATTTCCTCTTAGATAACAAAAAACATATTGTTAGGTAAGGTTTTAACCATGATTAATGAATTGTTGTTCAATCTATTGGTAGATAAAATTTTAAATGAACCATTTAAATAAATTGTTAAAAACTTGTCAGGATTACCGATATTACTATGTTTAGATAATTGATATTTATATATATGTTCTGAAGACATCTTTTTCTAAAGTTTTTATAGGTATATTTAGATATAAACCTTTATTTGTTGTATTCTTTATTTTGAGAAATGACCAGCCATATTCATTCTTTACTATGGTGTTACCTAATGTAATACCAGGTAATAAGACTTATTTTGGTACATAACCGTACTGAAGTTCGGTTTCGCTCAATCTTATCTTTATTTGTTTTTTGTTTTCGTTTGATTTTATTTGTTACTTTATTATCAAGTAATTGATTAGTTATTACATTTTCTCTGTCAGATATATTGTTTTTATTAAAATTATTGATTTTAATTTTGTTTTCCACTAAGGGGTTTTGATTTATTTATTTTTTTTATTACTATAAAAATTATATTCAATGTTTTTATTTAAAAAGCAATTCTTAGTATTATGTCCAATTTTACTACATAATTGACAAGAAATAGATTTATTACAATTTTTGGCTGTACGCCCTTTTCTAAAACAAAAATGACAGATTTGAGTATACATAATTAATTAAAAAGTTTTTCTCTTTGCTTTATTAAGTTTACTCTAACTCACAAAAATGTTTCTCTTCGTTTGTTGGATTAAGACAATTTTTCTTTTCTGGGATAAGGATTTGGAAAGATAATTTTATAGATTTTTTCCTGCACGTTCCCTACATGGATAAGGTCGAAGGGATAGAACAGGAAAAACAATATAATAAATTTTTGTATGGATTATGAAAGAATAATTTTCTAGAATTCTTCCTTGGTAGCTTCTTACATGGATAAGGTCGAAAGGGATAGGACAGGAATAAAATCTTACATAAAATGAAAGAAATTTTATGGATTGGGAAAGAATAATTTTCTAGGATTCTTCCTTGGATGTTTCCTACATGGATAAGATCGAAGGAATAGGACAGGAATAGAACCTAGCGTTGGATATTTCCTACATGAAATGATAAGATTTTATTTGGAAAAAAAAAAAATAAATAAATAATAATAATAATTTAAACCTAAAGATTACTACCGAGGATCTTTTTTATAATTTGCGGTTTATTGACAATAATCGATAAACATCAAATAATCTCATTATTAGTTCCTTTGCTCGTAATTTAATTTCTGGGTTTTGAGAATCTAACATGATAAAACTCAAATAATTTATAGCGTGTTCATAAGGGAAGGTTTTTAGAGTAAACTTTTTTCCTATAATTGATTCTATTTCTTTATGTTCTTCTGGAAAAAATAAATAAGGGGGGTCTTCAATTAGTTCTTTAATTGCTTTTTCTCTATATTTATTAATTATATGTAAATAGGGTTTAAAAAGGTCTCGAATTGTTTGAAAATGACTTCCTGATGTGGTAGGGAGATCAGGAAATCTTTTCTCCAGAGAATTTTTTATATAGTAAAGATAACTTTTGTCAAAATCAGACATTTGGGAAAAGTCTTGATTTAAATTAAAATTAATGAGTAGGGCTATGAGTTTTTCTATAGTTTCGGGGTCTAGGTTATCCATTAGACAATTTTTTAAAGATTAAAGATCAGGATAAAATAGTTAATTATTATTTTTTTTTATAATGAATGATAAATATTAATTCAGTTTTAATTGTTTTGCAGAAAGTAAGTTTGTCTTATTTCTGTTTTAGGATGATGAAAAATGGTTGTTATTTACATTAACATATGTTTATTTCGATTAATCTAGTCTCTGAGCGTTTATAAATGTTGAAAAGTTTTAATATAAAATTTTTTACATAATTTTTAACCTTGGGATTTAGAGATCTTGCTATGATCATGCTCAAAAAGTTTATCACATGTCCATAGGAGAAGATGTGGATTTTTACGGAAAAAGAAAAGATAATCTAATTCGTCTTTAGTAAGTTCTGCGAGATCTTAATCGGAGTTAAAATTTTTATCAAATATGTGAGTTCAGATTTTGGGGTTATAGTGATTGAATCAACCCCTTAAAATAAATTTTTAAGTATTTTAAGTTTGCTCACAATTTCGTCCCTTTGAGACCAGTATGGATTAAGACTTTGCGAAAACACAAAAAGACTTGTCAAAAGCTCATGTAATCACAAAATCCTATTTTCAGATGTC
>JABFPW010000014.1:0-15451 GCA_022817205.1 Oxyteleia sp. ZL-2020
TGCTGGGTATCATCCTCGGGATGATGCAATGTTAAATGCCGTACGGGAGATGAAGCGACGCAACTAACCCACTAATGCCGCTTCTTACTAACTGCTAACTAAGATAACATTAAGGTAACTATAAGTTGCATAACATTATAGTGCCTAATGGCAGTAAAGGAAAATTCCCACCTGCCGAGTATCACCCACGGGACGATAAATTATTGAATGCTGCACGTAAATAAAGACAACACGGTAAATGGTCATTGCCACCAAACTACTAATAATCATACCACCTTAACAATCTTCACTAATCTAACCTAAGAATTAAAATTAATACTTATTTTATGTGCAGGAAAAAATATGACTCAATTGAAAGGACTGTACATAATTTTGATCTCGATACCCCTTACCCTTGGACTCACTGGATTTAACTGCAAAGCAAACAACATCAACATCACCACCATCTCACTTCTCGATGTGGGGCCCTGCGACCTTCCGACACCAAACCTACAATCACGAGATATAAACGTCGAATTGGTTCAAATAACTGATTTCGACGAAGTTCCAATTATGGAATGTCGCATCGAGGTAAAGCGTTTCATTACTTATTGTGGGGTATTTTCAAGAAATTATCAGGTCCATAATGGCATTGTGGAGTATGACCATAAAATCACTAAGGATGCCTGTAAGGAAATGCACGTTACGAAACGCTGGTACCTGGCAAGCGACATTCTTCTGGACAATTTGAAGATCAACCAAACTAGAGTTTTCCCTGTCACCCTGGCTGGCTCGACACGGATAGATGGAACGTGCTACGGGACATCATATGCGGATGACTACGGAAGCTGGGACCATGTATTTGTGACTGCAGTCGTTCGAGTGACATTGCGATCTTTTACTGCAATTCAACACCTTACCAAGGAGGAACTCATCTTACCCGACGGAGTTCGTTGTTCATATCCAGATGGAACTTGCCTTGACTCCAGTGGTGGTCACACCTTCTGGGACGTAATCAAGACCGACTCCTGTGATTTACGCAGCTACGGCCTACTATACAGCGGAAAAGCCACCCGGATGGAGGACCCAACAGCAACTCAAACTGAGATTGTCTACACCGTTACTTCCTCGGATATGGTCTTCGCCTTACGGAAAACTGGAACTGTTAGAATTTGCGGCTATACTCTCATCAAGACAGAACATCCAAAATTATTAATCACGGAAGTTCCAGCGGGTGAGTCAGTGGCAAAGAGGAAACCCTTACTCACCCAAGACCTCGATATGTTCACCTATGTAAACAACAAATTCGTTTACTCGGAAAGACACATCAGGGGTCAAATACAAAGATTATACCTGGACATTTTGCTACATCAGTGCGAATTGGAGCGTCAAATACTCCGAAATGCACTAGGGACTATCAAAGAAGATCCGGAGCAGTTCGCCTACATCGTCATGAAAGGACCAGGATATATTGCCACTATGAATGGAGCAGTCGCCCACATAATACAATGTGCAGGAGTGAAGGTGCAACATCGGGATGTCAAGGGATGTTATCAAGAATTCCCGGTAACCTGGAATGAAGAACCGTACTTTCTAACCCCTAAATCCTTGGTGCTGACAAAGAGAGGCACAGAAGTTACATGTGACCGATTAGTACCAACCATGATTAAATTGGATGGTACCTGGCTCAACATACCTGGGCGAGATCAAAAACCAGAACTTGCCTTCAACCCTGTGGAAATCCAGCCTCTGACGAAAGTAACCTGGCATTATAACAGTCCAGGCAACTTAGCAAACGGCGGTATCTACTCATCTGGAGATCTGGAGCGATTGCGGAACCACCTGATGTTTCCTGTGGAAAAACCAACAGTTATTAATGACATGGCAAGAGGAATGTTTGGTATGAATTCAGCAGATCAACAACATATCTCGATAAACAACCTACTGGATACCACGACAATAGAGAACATTGCGGCTCGTACTTGGGAAAAATTTTGGAACGGTATAACCGGTTTTGGAACAGCAAGTGCTGGATTAATCGGTCTTTATATGATGTGTCGATTTATAAAACTTATTATTGACACACTTGTTCATGGGTATGCCATACACTCTATCTATGGATGGAGTTTACACCTATTAGCCGCCTTCTGGGATTCGGTGACGCATTTAATCATCACCCTGGGAAGACGAAAAGACCAACCAAAAAACAAAAAGAACAACCCAGTCAATGACGCTGATATTCCACTACTAAGTTTGGAATTTCCGAACTCACAACTATCTGATGACCACAAACCGGAAGTACCAAGACCAGCACCAAGTACAGCACCAAGAATAGCACCAGGTTCCAGACCAGGCTCTACATCGGGGGCAACACCAGGTACAACACCAGGTTCAGCACCAGAAACAGCACCGAGTCCGGTACCAAGAATGACATCCAGTACAGCAAACCAGTCACAAGAGGTAGCATCGCAGTCCAACGAGTCCATCACACCACGATTCAAGTTAGGCCCATAAAAATTCGTCTTGAAAAATAATTGTAAGGTTAGAGTAATTTCAATTTGAGTATGTATTTAAAAAAAAATAATAATAATAATTTTCTTTTTGTTCTGACATATTTATCCAGCAATTTAGTTTTGATTACAGTCTTTTAGAACCAAATTCTTTTTGACACAAGTTTTGTACCTTTGGATAAATATAAATACATTTATATAACTAACTGTTAAAATTAATTTAAATACAGTTAATCAAATTTCTTTTATTCATAAACGAATTATCTATTTTCAAAAAAAATACATATTGGGATTTATTAGATAATAAATCTTAATTCGTTAGAAATATGGAATACACATATCTATCACTAAATGACTTAAAATAATCTATCTTCAAAGGCTTAAAAATAAAAAATAAAAATTATATACATACATACCTTATAAATTTAGTCTAATAATTAAAGATTAAGTCATAAAACTTATATTCCTCAAAATAATCAAATTATACTATAATCAAAATCTCAATCTTCATATATTAAAATTTGTTTGAAAAAAAAGGAGAAAGTTTGAATCAAGGTTAAAAAAAAAAAGAGAGATAAATTTTATAGATACCAATAACCATTTTTGACCGATAACCTTACCAAAACTATTATTCTAAATTAATAAATATATTAAGATTGAAATATAATTTCTAAGGAATTGTTAGATAGACTATGTAAAACTATACCATTAAATTACAAGCGATAGATTATAAAACTTAAAAACTTAAGTTATAACCATCTTTTACATACACACAAAATGTTTTAATTAAAATTTATATATATATATATATAAGATAAATAAAAATAAATAATTATAAAATTAAAAAGCAACAAAAGAAATTTGTTAAAATAACAATTAGTAATATGTAAGCAAAATGTTAAGTTGGACTAGAAAAACAAAAAAAAATCCCAATTATAAAATTAATAACTTATAAAGATAAATGTATAAAAATCAATTTCAATATATATATATATATATATATGTACTTAAAATATAGACTCGTTTTCATTACTTTGATTTTGAAGGCGACTAATCCTTAAAAATACCAAACCAATACTCGAGTCCTAAGCGTGCCATAAACTACGACCATTATAAACTATGACAATGGACGGAAACCAAAGGTATTATATCTCGGTCAAATGCTCTTTACAAAACCAACAACGTGATTATCTTGTCTTTTGACTCAATTTGCAACCCTTCAATTGTCATTCTTTAATTATCAAGAGATAGTAAGCAGAAAACTGTAACATACAGATATGATGATATCGTAAATTGACAGAGTGAAGACACTGCAAGAAATTGATTCACGAGGATTTTATTTTTGAAGGAAATCCCAAAATAACGTAAAAAGAAATGTCACACGAAATTTAAAATCAGGTAAACAGAAACACCATTATTTCCCTGTTAGCATTATACTTCTTGACCGATATATATATTCTATTCCTTCCATTGTCATTTGAATTTAGAATTAATATTATCTTAATTAATAAACTATTTTTTATGTATCATGTAAGCTTACATGCATAGAATTGAATGCATTGAATCAACAATATAAATTTTGTTAAACGTTTAAGTCAGTTTAAGTAAAATTTACTTTAATTTATCTCATTAATTGTTTAACTAACAAGGAAATTTGATGATATAACCTTGTTAAACATACTAAATATGTTTTAATTTTTAATCCTATTTGAATTGTTTGGTTAATTCTATGGAATGTTTGTCAGTTCGGCAAAGTACTTCTATGCATGTAACAATCAAAATATTAACTATGAAATAGATAATATCAATATCCATGTAAGTGTACATTTTTGCGATTTACACTTGTACGGAATTAAGGATCATATTTAATTTCATTTTCTTGAGTTGAACCATGAAAACAAATCAAGAATATAATACGTAATAGAATTTTTTTTTTTTTTACAAAATATATGTTACTGCATTTTTAGAATCTCATTTATGCCGCAATAGACAAACGATGAATTGACTACAGACCTTTAAATTTCCTCGCGTACTATGCAAACAAACCGATCCGAGCTAACGAAACCCGATTTATCTATTTATATTATACCTGAAAAAAAAGGGACTACTCGATGAATAAAACAATACAATAAGATATAATAATACAGTAATAACGAGACAATAAAATTTGTTTTTAGATATATTATACAATTGCGGTCAGAAACAAAAGAAAATCTCTTTTACTTATCGAGAAGTCAACCTAGGGATAATCATATAACCATTAATCTATTGTTAATTAACATTTTACAAAAAATAAAGACACAACTTGATAATTTTAACGCCAAGTACATAATATTGCGATCAACAAACCTTTAATCATAAGTAAGTTATCCAATTAAAAAGGAATATGAGATATTACTATTAAAAAAAAACACATTTTTTTTAATATTATATTCACAAATATAAGGATAAATGCGTTATATAGCATAAACATTTTATACCTGGAAGCTATTATTCATAAGTTAACTTTAATGAAATATAAAATTCTGATAAAAATTTCTTCACATTACACATAAAATAATTTACAATATTCAAAAAGGTTTTATATTTCATTGAAATCATATTCCTGCTATTAAATATAAAGAGAAGTTTAATTTAATTGTATCATCGACCGAATAATAAACTTCTCAAAAGAACAAACTGCTAATTGTAACGTAGAAATTTTCTTTTTGCGGAAACTGTAATTCGTATAAATGTTGCTGCTGTACATACGAGTTGACCATAAAATGTGGATACGGACAAACATATTTCTTTTCTTTTAACTAAAACAAATTGACATATTGTTTTAGCCAGATCAACTCATAATTCTACATAAATTATAAGTTTGATCTAAAAAACCGGGAGATGTGACATGCCCTGACAAATCCATGATATGCTATGCCTAATTTGCGCACATCCCCTTTCACAACATTAGAAACTCGAAAGTCACTTTCCAAAACGTCCATGAATAACTGTTACTCTTGAAGGAGATATATATATTTCCCAAATATATAATAACGAAATTTCAAATTTCCATTACTACACAAAACACTTTAAATTTTATTTGGGTATCTAAACTCAATAAACATCGCTTTTTATGACAAAAGCCGGGTTGGAAAGTATGAATAAACAAGTAATACATATTTACGATAAGTTTGGAAACGATTTCGTTAAAAGGGAGAAAGTGCGTAAATGGAGTTGACATTCTACAGCATCATAAAATAGAAAAAACAGCTCGAGAAGAAATGTTAAAAAAGGGGTCATAAAATCGTTTTCCCAACAAATTCCGACTACTCTAAAATGCCGACGTCCCTGTTTCCACATTTTCAAAAAAACTCGTATGTGCAAGAGTGGGGTTTCTCCAATTAGAAGGTCAACATCTGAGATTTGGAACTGCCCATCAATTCAGGAAACTAACCAATCGTGAAACTTTAATAAAAGAAGGGGAACGAAGATTCGATTTTGGGAACAACCCACCGTCAGGTGGAAGGAGGTCTGAATTTTCCTTATAAACCTGAGAATCTTCTTTGCCCGTCGGAAGAGAAGTAGAAGCAGAAGAAGAGGAAAAAGTTTTAAGCTTCTCATTCAGTACTCGCGAAGACTTATCTCTGTCTGATCTCGGTTCGTCAAACTCAATTCCCAGTTCAGTTGTTCAATTCCCTGTTCGTGATCCTTCTTCTGTGGAGATCCAGAGTGCCTCTTGCAAGTTCTAGTAAGCTGTAAGGAATCTGCCACTACCAAATACCTGCAACAAGTTCCAGTAAGCTGTAAGGAATCTGCCACTACCGAATACCTGCTGCCAGTTCCCGTAAGCTGCCCTAATCACTGTGGATCAGATTCTTTTTATCAACTTAACTCAAAAGTAAGTGTGAAATATCAAATCTTTTACAAATCTAATTTTAATATTTCCCTTTTCCATTTTTCTAGCAGCCAAAGTATCTCAAATACAGCTGCACAGTGTTAACTACTTTAAATTGAAATTTGTAATTAATACCTTTTCGGTTAAGTAACTCAAGACTAGATATAAATTTATATTCTTGTATTCCAACATACTTGAGAACTAGATCTAGTGCTGGATCCGTGTTTATTCCCTAATAAACTACCGGTCACTAGCAAAGGTTTTTAAGAACTAGGAACCAAATGAGAACTAACCTTGCGGGTTTAAGAGTACTGAGATACCCTCGTCTCATGCTATGACGCCCCTAAAGTTGGTAATCTAATATTATATTTTCATAAATGAAACCTTTTTGACTAGCATTCAATTAATTTATTCTTGGAGGAATTTCTAAAGAATATTTAATAACTCATTTTACTATCTTTAAATATTTCAGTAAACCAGACCTAATACCGGATCCGTGTTTATTCCCTAATGAACTACCGGTTATTAGGAAAAGTTTACTAAATATCAGAAGATATCCAGTGACTAATTCTACGGGTTGAACAGTACTGAGAAACCCCCTTTTCATTGCTACGACGCCCCTAGAGATAGTAACATTACAAATGAATTTAACAATTTAAACTCATCATTTTTTTCCTATTATTATTCATTAGTGTCTCAACCTGTACTCTGCCAAACCCTCCAAACTCTTGCCAGCGACGTTTCTGAGTTAGCTGAAACAGCAGAAGGAAGTCAGTTTAAAAGCGTTATTGAGGAAATTTTGAAATCGAATCAAGACCCCGAAAGACAGGTCAAACGCCTGAAAGGGGTCAAAAGCAAAATTATACGAATTCAGAATAACACTATCAGTCAAACTAATGTAGTAATTAACCAAGATAACCATAGCATAAATAATACGTTTAATACTTATGTAACTAATTCTATCCCTCAACCCCCAGGAATCACGGTTGAAGAACATAAAGAATTTATGCAATTCTTGTCCGAAACCAAAAATTATCATAGATTTAGAAATCTCTTTTTAAAACTAAAAAGACCGGCGCCATCCCTTGATTCCATTCCAACCAAAAAACCTAAATTAAAGAAGGATTCCTGTGAGGTGATAGAATTAGAATAATTAGAATAAGTTAAATGATTTAGAATAATTAGAATAAATTAAATGATTTAGAATAATTAGAATAAATTAAATGAACTAGAAGTAATTAGAATAAATTGGAACAGAATAAATTAGATTAAATTGGAATAGAACATTGAAAATAAACTGCCTGTATAGAAACATTTTGATTGTACATATAAAATATATAAATTGGTAATAAAAAATAATTGTCCTGTTATTTTCCTTTCTTCCTTATCGTTCTGACATCATTAGAGCACTGGATTGAATGGTTGTCCTTAAAACAACCACTGTTTGTCTGGTACGTAACAGATGGTTTAAAATTGGCGCAGTCGGTAGGACTAAGCATTCAATGTTGTGTACTTTTTGTCTTTCTGATGAGGATTAAGGAATAATAATAAAGGAACGGGAAAATGTCAGTTACCATTTTATTAAATTAGTATGTCAAAGAAAAATCCTGTAAGCGAAAGACCCTTTACAAGGAAATTTGCTCAATACTCACAAATTCCAGTTCAGGATAACATTTGGCCAACGGGCACATCATTACAACGTTCACCTCCTCAAAGTAGAAAACCAGAAATCAAAGAAGATAGCGTTACTGGATCCTCCCCTTTTCCGAGTGATTCAGGTTTTCAAGATAGTAGTGGTTCAACTGCTCTCGACACTACCTATTCTGATTCTGAAGACTCCGGATCCGAAAATACAACCTTATTAGAAAATCCTGATTCCGGTACCTGTAAGGATAATAACCTAAATCCTAATTTAAATTCTGAGGAGAACATCTCAAATCCCGATATAAACGATTTTGAAGATAACGATAATTTTCAGAACGACGCAAATTTCGAACTCATTGCAATGGCCAATGCTAACGCATACACGGTCAGACTTCGAGATGTAATAGAGGTTGTACCCATCTTTTCAGGTGGAGACAATTACTCTTCATATCGAGAATTCTCTGCCGGTTGTGAAGACGCAAGACAAATGCTGCCTGCAAATGCGGAAGCAAGCCTTGTCCAGCTTCTTCGCACACGGTTACGTGGTGGTGCGTTAGAAACTATTCGTGGAAATCCATATAATACAGTGGCGGCATTTCTTACCCAGCTGAAATCAGTATATGCCCCATATGAATCTACCACTGTATTACGAGGGAAATTAGGTCAGATTTATCAATTAGAAAAAGAAAATATACCAACTTATTTAAATCGTGTTAAAGCTCTAGGAAATGCAATCTTAGAATCAAAAAGAAATCAAAATAACGGTCAAATTAACGATGAACAAACAGCAGAAATTAATCAAGAAGTTTTGCAATCCTTTATTATGGGTTTAAAACGCGAAATATCCGTACAAATGGGCGATGTAAATGATCTAACAGCTGCAGGATTAAGAGCTATAAAGATAGAAAATCAAATTAAGACCCAGAATTCACTTAGAATTATGCAGTCTTCCAGCCCCGAGGGATGTATCTTGTGTTATGACGTTTCACATTTAGCTAAAGACTGTCACTTGTTAAAACATGACAAACCATCTGCCACGGTTAAAACACAGTCTTGCCAAATCTGTAAAAATACGGGCCATGAAGCGAATGAATGCAAAAATGCTAAAAATTCTGTGATAGCTTGTCAATTATGTAAAAAACCAAATCATACTGCAGATGTTTGTAGGAGTTATAATAAAAATGTAAAAACAATATCCGAAACCAATATCGAACAAACCGTAACATGTCAAAATTGCAATAAAACTGGTCATTCGGCAAAAAATTGTCAATTTCTTAAATCTCAGTTAAAATGTAATTTCTGCAATCGCATTGGGCATTCTACACAAGATTGTAGAAGTCGTAATCGCTGTCAAATATGTAATAGAAATGGTCACACAGCTCGAGATTGTTCTGATCAACAATCCACTTCACGTAATATGAAGTGCCAATTGTGTGACAATTTTGGTCATTCTGCAAAAAACTGTAATAAGAATTTACAACCAACTGAGAAATCAAAAAACGAAATCCGTTGTAACTATTGTAAAAATTTAGGTCATTTAATTTCTGAATGCAAAATAGAGCTTACAATAATTCTCGCAGAGAGGGAAACTTGTCGGGCCTCCCCGTCAACGGGGAGGCATTCCGGCCGTCCACCTCTCAAATGAGTCTGTCATCCAAGTAATTGATAAACCGATCAAAATCAGTCAAAATAACACCGCACCAACAGTCCGCGCTGATTTCGGAAATCCAATAACTTTATTATTAGATACAGGCGCGGCACCTAATTTAATCAAAGAAAAATTTTTAATCTCAAACTTAAAGATAAACAAAAATGTAATTTTAAGATTAAGCGGAATTACAAGTCAAGCAATTTATACTTTGGGTAAAATCAATATTGATTTCATGGGTTATAACACCGAATTTCATATTGTTCCTAATAATTTTGCTCTTGAACAAGACGGATTATTAGGATCTGAATTCTTTATGAAAACATCTGCAGAAATTAATTACGCCGAAAAATGTTTAATACTAAACAATATCAAATACCCTTTTTTAAATAAGAAATCTTATTTCAAGGTTTCACCACGGGAAAAAAGGGTAATTTGCATAAATTTGAAAAAAACAAATCTAAAACAAGGATACATTCCTCGTTACGACTTTTTAAAGGGAGTATTCCTGGGAAATTGCATGATTACCAATGACCAGGGTAAAGCTTATCTACCAGTAATAAATACCACAGAAAAAAGCATAACTCTAGAAACTCCCACATTGGAATTGCACGAAGTTGATTATATTTTTCTAAATAAATTACAGGACATTAATTCAACCGTTTGTTCTTACAAAAACAATCCTGATCAGTCCACTGTCCCTGTCTCGAATCCTGCTCAATACACTGTCTCTGTCTCGAATCCTGATCAGTCCACTGTCCCTGTCTCGAATCCTGCTCAATACACTGTCTCTGTCTCGAATCCTGCTCAATCCACTGTCTCTGTCTCGAATCCTGCTCAATCCACTGTCTCTGTCTCGAATTCTGCTCAATCCACTGTCCTTGTTTCGAATCCTGCTCAATCCACTGTCCCTGTCTCGAATCCTGTTCAGTCCACTGTCCCTGTCCCTGATTCCGCTCAAACTTCAATTCCTGTCTCTAATCTCGGTCAGTCCTCAAATCTTGTTTCCAATAATTCATTAAGCGATATTTCAATACCTGAAAATCACAAAAATGTACTAATAACTTCTATCAAAAGCAAAAGGAAAGCTGGTAGAAGAAAAAGAAAAATTAAAACAAAAAAATGTCTAACAATTCAAAATAATGCTCGATTGGAGCAAATTCTAAATCTGATAAATCTCGAATCCTTAACCAATAACGAGAGATTAGAAGCAGAACATTTGATAAATGAAAGTTCGGATCGTTTTCATTTACCAAATGATAAATTAACTTCAACTAAAGAAGTTAAACATGAAATCAATACCGTAGATGAAATTCCGATCTATGTTAGACAGTACCGCTTTCCTCCTGCTTTAAAGGAAGAAATGATTAAACAAGTATCAGAACTTCTTGAAAACAATCTAATAAAACCATCAAAATCTCCTTACAACACCCCTATTTGGATAGTTCCTAAAAAAGCGGATTCACAGGGGAACAAACGTTGGAGATTAGTATTAGATTTTCGTAAATTAAATGAGAAGACAGTTGGAGATTCCTACCCTATGCCTCTGATTAAAGAAATATTCGACCAATTAGGTGGAGCAAAATATTTCAGTGTTTTCGATTTAGCATCTGGATTTCATCAAATAGAGATAGATCCAGCACATACTCATAAAACTGCATTTTCTACTGTACATGGTCATTATGAATTTATACGAATGCCATTTGGTCTAAAATGTGCCCCCGCAACTTTCCAAAGATTAATGGATGTGGTTCTATCCGGGCTTCAGGGTACAGAAATGTTCGTATACATGGATGACATAGTTATATATGCAAAATCCTTAGCCGAACATCGAATAAAATATTTGAAACTTATTGAACGATTGAGAGAAGCCAATTTAAAGTTACAGCCAGATAAATGCGCATTTCTACGTCGGGAAGTATTATATTTGGGACATATTATCACTGAACACGGCATAGAACCAGATCCTAAGAAAATAGAAGCTATAACTCAATTCCCACAACCACGTAAAGTTGTCCATATTCAGCAATTCTTAGGACTAGCCGGATATTACAGATCCTTTATTCATAAATATTCAAATATAGTAAAGCCTCTTACTAAATTGTTAGAAAAGGACGCTCCATTTATTTGGAATAATGAACAAGAAAATGCATTTGAAATCTTAAAGCAAAAACTTAGCGAAGCCCCGTTGTTACAATTTCCTGATTTTAACAAACCATTCTTCCTAACCACAGATGCTTCAAAGTTTGCAATAGGTGGGATCTTAAGCCAAGGAGAAATGGGTAAAGATAAACCTGTTGCATACGTATCTAGGTCACTAAACAAACCAGAAAGAAATTATTCCACATATGAAAAGGAAGCATTGGCTATACTATATTGTGTATTCCAATTCCGACCTTATTTATATGGGAAAAATTTTACCATAATCACTGATCATAAACCGTTGGTTTGGATGAGGACCGCCAAAGATCCTACATCGAGACTAACTCGGTGGAGACTAAAGTTAGAAGAATATGAATTTGATATAATCTATAAAGCAGGCAAAAAGAATATAAATGCAGACGCACTATCTCGAAATCCCATTGATAGAGATGAAATAGAAAAAGTAAATTCCAACACAATTTATCCTCTTGTTACCAGATCCGGACGCGTTATTAAAAGTGTAGATAGAGAGTTACCATATCACAAAGATCAATCAAATCCCAAGAACAAAAATAAAAAGAAACCAACGGTTTCAGAAATTCAATTAAGACCAGAAAAAATTGTATCCCCTCCAGGCCTCCCTCAACCCAAAACTTTAAATAATGAACAAAATAACCAACTTCAAATTCCAATGGAAAATATACCCGATATTGAAGATAATCAACAATCTGAACCTTTAACCGTAACTAACGAACACAATAGTCAATTTCAAAATCAAAATGTAAATCAAGAAATCGAAAGTACATATGATAATTATGTACAGCCTGAATTGGAAAATATAATTGATCCACAAGGTCCAATAACTTCAGAACCTGACGAAATATCTTCAAATGAATATTCCTCGGAGGAAGATATTTTAGAAGATGAAAATGAGGACATACTGGAGAAACTTATCCAGGGTACTGAAATATCTGAATCCCGAGATCCTTTACATATGCGCAAGGATAATGTTGTCTATTTTCTTGATACAAATGGTAACCCATGTGAATCACAGTCAAAAGAATGTAACAAAAAAAGAGAATTAGGTAATTTCAGTAAAATGGAATTAGGAAGTTTGAAATATTTCAAAAAGGGATCTAAATATAATTTTGGAATCTATATAACCGATTATCGGAGCTTTAACACAGATCATTCATGGGACAAATTTACTCAAGCAATAAAAAAATTAAAAGATTTAGTAAAAAAATATGAAATTAAAACTATTAGTATACCAAAAATTAAAGATTTAAATGGTTTCAACTGGGGACGAATTTTTGTTATCATTGAAAAAATATTTAAAAATATTGAATGTAAAATTACCATTTGTACAGGAATAGTAACATGTCCTTCTATTTCCAAAAGATATGACATTATCTCCGAAGCTCACAATAGTTGCATTGGTGGACATAAGGGAGTAATCAAAACATACAATAGAATCAGGGCTAATTATAATTGGGAAGGTTTAAAAGATGAAGTACAAAATTTCATTCAACATTGTCTAGCTTGTAAACTCAAAAAATTAACTCGAGTCAAAACAAGACAACCTATGGCAATTACAGACACACCGGGAACTGCTTTTGAAAAATGTGCCATGGACATAGTAGGACCCTTTCCAGTAACTTCAAATGGTAACAAATATATCTTGACAATTCAGGATTTGCTAACAAAATACTGTATAGGAGTCCCTATGCCTGACGCAACCGCAGCAACTATTGCTGACGGAATTTTGAAAAGGGTAATTTGTGTGTATGGAACTCCCAAGGCCGTCTTGACAGATCAAGGAAGAAATTTTTTGAGTAATTTGATAAAACAATTAGCAAAGTTACTACACATAAAACAATTCAAAACTACCGCTTTTCACCCCCAGTCGAATGGATCTCTAGAACGATCCCATCATGTATTAGTGGAATATTTAAAACAGTTTGTCAGCAAAGACTCAGATTGGGATAATTGGTTAGAATTGAGTATGTTCAGTTATAACACTTCAGTGCATGAAGCCACAAAGCGCACCCCTTTCGAATTAGTTTACGGTAAAATAGCAACAGTTCCGTCATGCAATGAATTACCCCGATACGAAAAACTAGAAACATACGACGAATATTTAATCCAGTTAATGGCCCGTTTACACAATATACAAGAAATAGCTAGGGAAAATCTTATAAATGCAAAACATAAATCAAAATCATACTATGATAGGAAAATGAACCCTCAGGATTTCTTGCCCGGAAATTTTGTCTTTCTGAAAAAGGGATTCAAAAACGGTAAATTCGGGGATCATTATTCCGGTCCCTATAAAATAATTGAAGTCTTAGATCCAAAAAGAATAACCCTCCAAATAGGAAATAAACAGAGAATAGTTTCAGCTGACAGACTAAAATATTCCCGTATAACTTTGGAAGACTCAGAACAGTCTGAATAAAATAATACTACCGATCAAAAATTGCTTCAATAATTTGACTAAATTTATAACGCTTAACTAATGCTAGCTTACTAACACTTTTGTTTCTTCGTCCTTCTTTTCAGGTTCTGTTTTTAATCGTGTAAAAAAAAAGGAAAAGAATGGCGAGTAACTACGTAATTCCTTGTGAGAATTGGGATGGAGGCGACGCTCCGGACTTCGATATCATGGAGCGAATGAAGGATCTGGGAATTAAAACCAGGAAGGTCCCTGGAAGAACCATACGGTTATTTGACATAGCCGATATGGGGCTTGTTCTTCCCCCAGCCAACCCTAAAGCGCCAATCCCCTCGAAACCCTATGAGTGGGTTATTAAAGAATTGACCTCCCGAATTAAATTTATGAAGGAGGACCTCGACGAACTCGTTTGGGAGAAGAGGGTAACTCAGCTTCGCTTGGACGGGATCGAAATGGGACTGTATCCCTTTGGAAGAGAGCTATGTTCTAGCTGCAAGGGAAGGGGTTACTGTAGTGGCTATTTCAAAAAGGCATTGCAGTATTGCCCGGGGTGTTCGGGGTTGGGAGCCAAATTCCCGCCTAACGAGACCTCTTTGTTGAACGAGTTACTACATAGACGAAGTCATACTTCCTATCCAAACGGGAAACCAAGTCCCAAAAAGCGAAGCCACAATTCCTATCCAAACGGGAAACCAAGTCCCAAAAAGCGAAGCCACAATTCCTATCCAAACGGGAAACCAGGCCCTGAGAAACCAAATCCCAAGAAACCTAATCCTCTCTTTAAAGGGAAAAAGGTCCTGGAAGAGGGCCAAAAGGAAGCTAGGAACCGAGGTATCATCTTGGAGGGGCGTGCAGTTTGCATTGGTTGCAAGGGAAAGGGTTGGTATGGAACCTACCAGGACAAGCCCCTGACGTGCGGAGTATGCTTCGCTAGTGGGGTTAAATTAACCACCAACGAATTTGACAAATACTTGCAGTTCGTCCCAGTACACACGAAAACCCCGGATCCTGAAAACCCCTACCGGAAGCACGGCATCTCGGCAAAAACTGGCAAGGGAAAATTTCCCCCTGCTGGGTATCATCCTCGGGATGATGCAATGTTAAATGCCGCACGGGAGATGAAGCGACGCAACTAACCCACTAATGCCGCTTCTTACTAACTGCTAACTAAGATAACATTAAGGTAACTATAAGTT
>JABFPW010000015.1:0-15340 GCA_022817205.1 Oxyteleia sp. ZL-2020
GGGAAAAGTTAATGATTTAAAATGAAATTTAAAAAATAAAAAAATTGGAATATGAATTTGGATTTTTAAAAATATATGTATTAATTTAGGAAAGGTTTTAGTTTGAATTTTTTATTAAAAAATATATGTTTAATTAATGGAAGATTTTAATAATACTTATAAATTAGAGGAATTTTTAAATTAAATTAATTTTAAGGAAAATAAAAGATTTATAAAGAATAGACTAATTGATAAAGTCAATAGATTCATAATTTATAAATAGAGAATTCTTTCTTTAAATAAATTTTTAAATTAGATACTATTTAATTAAATTTATTTAAATTCATATAATTTTAAGAAAAAATTTAATTTAAATAATTAAAGGATTTATTAATATGAAAGTTTAATATAATAATATTTTATTTTTAGGAATAAGAATTAACTTTGAACAATAAAGTGCCAGCATTAGCGGTTAGACTTTAAAAGTAAATTAAATTAAATAAAATAATTATTTTATATTAATATTAATTTTTTATAAAAAATTTTTAAGGTGAAATTTTAAATTTTTTATAATATAATATATAATAAAATTTTTTAAGAAAAATTGATTTAAACTAGGATTAGATACCCTATTATTAATTTTAAAAATTTTATAATTTTAATTATTAAATATATTAAATTATTAAAATTAAAATATTATGGTAGTAATTAATTAAATTAGAGGAACTTGATTTATAATAGATAATCCACTTTAGGACAAACTAATATTTAAATTATTTATTATTATTTAATTAAATTTTTAAAAATTTAATTATATTTATTAATAAAATATAAAAATTTAAATCAATATGTATTTTATATATTAGTAATATTGAGTTACTATAAAATTGATTTATGAATTTTAATTTTTAAGATTTAAATGAAATAGGATTTAATATTAAATTTTTTTAATTAAAAGAATTGAATTTTATTTTAATTATATACAAATTGCCCGTCACTCTTTATAAAAGATAAGTCGTAACAAGGTAAATTTATTGGAAAATGAATTTTGTTTATAATTTTTATAAAAATAATTTTTTATATTTAAATAAATTTTATAATAAAAAAAATAATTATAAATTTATTTGTTATAGTTAATTTTTATTAAATAATTAATTATTAATTTTATTTGTAAAAAAGTTATTTATTTATTTTTAAGAAAAATTAATTTTTTGTTCCTTTTGTATTAGGATTAATTAAATAAATTTTATAAATATATTTATCTCGAAATAATAGGAGTTAAATAAATATGTTAGTTAAAGTTTCAATTTTATTAATAATAAGTTTTTGGGAATGATAAGTTAGTCGAATATTATATATCTAGTTTTTTAAGAAAAAAATTTAATTTTGAATTTAAATTATTTATTTATAATAAGTTTATAAATGAGAGTTTTTAAGTTTAAAGGTAAAAGAGATAAGTTTTTTATTTAATTTAAAATAGTTTATTTAATTTTTTTTATGGTATTTAATTTATATATTTTAATTAATTGATTTTATAAATAATTAATAAAAATTTTTAATAATTTAATTATTTTATTAAAAATAAATTTGAAATTTTTTTAAATGTTTTATAATGATTAAATTAGTAAATTTTAAAATTTATATTATTTAAAATTTTTAAAATTTAAAAATAATAATTTGGCAAAAAATATTTTCACTTGTTTAACAAAAACATGTCTTTAAGGTAATTATTTTAGGTTAAATCTGTTCACTGAATAAAATTTTAATAACTGCAGTATTTTAACTGTGCAAAGGTAGCATAATAATTAGTTTTTTTATTGAGAACTGGAATGAATGATTTAATGAAAAATAAACTTTTTTTTTAAAAATTAATTTAATTTTTCTTTAAGGTAAAAAATCTTTAATTTTTTTAATAAACGATAAGACCCTATAAAATTTTATATTAAATAATTAATTAATTTATTTAAATTTTGAGTTATTTATTTAAATATTTAATTGGGATGATTAAAAAATTTGTTTAACTTTTTTATTAGATTAAATTATTTAAAATTTTTTATAATTTTGTATTAAAAAATTAAATAAATTACTTTAGGGATAACAGCATAATTTTTTTGGAGAGATCAAATTAATAAAAGAGATTATGACCTCGATGTTGAATTAAGATAAAAAATTATTGAAGAAAATAATTTATTTAGTCTGTTCGACTATTTAAATCTTACATGATTTGAGTTCAAATCGGTGTGAGCCAGATTGGATTCTATTTTTAATTAAAATTTTTAATTTTGTACGAAAGGACTTTTTAAAATTTTTCTATTTTAGCATATATAATTGCAGTAAATTTAGAATTTATTAAAATAATATTTTTTATAAATAGAAAAATTAAAAATTTTTAATTTTATGGTTTTATATTTATTGATTAATTATATAATTTTATTTATTTTTATTTTAATTAGAATTTCATTTTTTACTTTATTTGAACGCAAGATTTTAAGATATATTCAGTTTCGTAAAGGACCTAATAAGGTTGGATTTATAGGGGTTTTACAGGCTTTAAGTGATGGGGTAAAATTATTTTCTAATGAATTTATAATTCTTTATCAGAGAAATTTATTAATTTATTTATTTTCTCCGATTTTAATATTTATTATTTCTATATTTATGTGAATTATTATCCCTATGGATTTTATATTAATAAGGGTTAATAATTTATTTATTATTTTATTTTGTTTATTAAGAGTAAATATTTATCCAATAATATTTATAGGAATTTATTCAAATAGATTATATTCTAATTTGGGGGGGGTACGATCAATTTCACAAACTATTTCTTACGAAGTTAGGTTTTTTATTTTAATTTTATCTTTATTAATTTTTTTGGAAAGATTAAATTTAATGGAATTTTATTATTTTAAAATGTTCTTAATTTATATATATCCTTTAGGTTTAATATTTTTTATTAGTATTTTAGCAGAATTGAATCGAACACCTTTTGATTTTTCTGAAGGAGAGTCAGAATTAATTTCAGGCTATAATATTGAATATATAAGAGGGGGATTTGCATTAATTTTTTTAGGTGAATATAGAAATATTATATTTTTAATAATATTATTTATTTTAATATTTTTAAATTTAAATTATTGATTTTTTTTTATATTAGAATGATTAATTTTTTTATATATTATTATTATAATTCGTGCTTTATTACCACGTTTACGTTATGATAAATTAATATATTTAATTTGATTAAATTTTTTACCTATTAGATTAAATTATTTTATTTATATTATTTTTTTAAAGTATTTTTTATTAGGATTATTATTCTAAAGTTAATAGAAATTAATTTTCTTTAATATATTTTCAAAATATATACTTTAAATTTATAAGTTAATTAACTAAATATTATATATTAAAATTAAATATAAGTTTTTAAAATAAAATTGTTAATGTTATAGGAAATGGGAGTTAATAAAAAGTATGAAAAATAGAGTAAAGTTAAATATTGACCAATATTAATAAAAGGGGGAGAAACTGGCTTTATTCCAATTCAAGTTAATAAAATGAAAATATTTATGAATACTCAAAATAAGATTTTATTTATTACGTAAAATTTATTTGAATGAATGATATTTTTATAATAAAGGGGTATAATAATTAAAATAAAAATTGATAGTATTAAAGCAATTACTCCCCCCAATTTGTTTGGGATTGATCGAAGGATAGAGTAAGCAAATAGAAAATATCATTCAGGTTGAATATGAGGGGGGGTAATTATGGGGTTTGCAATATTAAAATTTTCTGGATCAGCTAGAATAAAAGGGTTAGTGAGGGTTAAAGTAATAATAATACTAATTATAATAATAAAGCTTACTAAATCTTTAGAGGAAAAATAAGAATGAAAAGGAATTTTATAAATATTTCTATTTATTCCTAAGGGATTTGAAGATCCAGTTTCATGTAAAAAAATTAGGTGAATTATTACTATTATTAATAAAATAAATGGGAAAATAAAGTGGAAAGAGTAGAATCGATTTAGAGTTGCGTTATTAATAGAAAATCCTCCCCATAATCATTCTGTGATGATTGAACCTAAATAAGGAATAGCAGATAATAAATTAGTAATAACTGTTGCCCCTCAAAAGGATATTTGGCCTCAAGGTAAAACATATCCTATAAAGGCGGTGGCTATTAAAATAAAAATAATAAAAACACCAATTACTCATGTTAATTTATTAAAATATGTATTATAGTATATGTTTCGTCCAATATGAATATATAAACAAATAAAAAAGAATGAAGCAGTATTTATGTGGATATAATGAATTAACCATCCATAATTTATATTATTATTTATGTGAATAATACTCTTAAAAGCTAAGTTAATATGGGGGGTGTAGTGTATGGACAAAAAAAACCCTGTTAGGAATTGGATGATTAAACATGATCCTAATAAAGATCCAAAATTTCATCATAAATTAATATTTATTGGAGTAGGGAGTCTAATTAGAGATGATTTAAATTCTTTTATTAAATTATTTTTAAAGTATAAGTTTTTCATTTTAATTTATTTAATTTAATTTTCGTAATGAAAAATTTTTTCCTATACAAATAAAAGTAATAATTCTTAAACAAATAAGAATATAAATAATTATTAATCTTAAACTGTAAAAATTGTGGTTATTTATTAAAGATAATGTAAACAATTCATTATTATTAAAATTTAAGTAATTATTTTTAAGGTAGTTTATTGAAAAATATATATTATTTTTAAAGAATAAAAGGATTATTCTAATTGTTAAAAGATAAGTTTTTAAAACTATATTAAATAAAGTTTTTGCTTTAAAATTTCTAATTTCATTTATTATAAAACTATTAAAATAAAGAAATAAAATTATTATTCCTCCAATTATAATTAAAAATATAATTGTTGAAAATCAGTTTGTATTTAAAATTATATTAAAATATAAGGATATTATAATTGTTGATAAAATAACTTGAATATTTATAATTAAAGGACTAAAAAGTTTATTGTGGGTAAATAAGATAGTTGAAAAAAAAATTATTAGGAAATAAATTATTATAAAAATGTTTCTTTTTAAAATTAAAGTTATAAGAAGAAGGATAAGAGGGGGGGTAAAAATACAGTAGTTTATTATGAATGTTATCATTAAATAGTTTAGTAAAAAATATTAATTTTGGAGATTAAAGATATATTTAATAAAATATTTTTTTGAAGTTAAAATTATTTTTTTAATATTTTTAATTTACAAAATTAGGGTTTTTTTTCTTAAACTATTTAACTTATATATATTGTATTAAATTTACTAATTTTATTATTTTTATTTAATATATTTTTATATTATTTTAAACATATAATGATCTTGTTTATAATTATGGAAATAATTATAATTTTTATTTTATTTTTATTGGTTATTTATTTATGAATATTGAATTTAAATATATATATGTATATTTATATATTAGTAATTATAGTTTGTGAGGCAATTTTAGGTTTAAGATTAATAGTTCTTATAATTCGATTGGAAGGTAAGGAGTATTTAGAATTTTTAAATTTAAATAAATGGTAAGAATACTTTTATTTTTTTGTGGATTAATAGGCATAAGCCTTTTAATTAAATTAAAATTACAAATAATTTATATATTAAATTTTGTATTTATTCAATTTTTTTTTTTCTTACTATTTTTTATAAATTTAAATTATTATAATGTTTGAAGATTTGTGTACATGGATTATGGAGTGGATAAAATTTCTGGATTAATAAGTATGTTGACTTTGTGAATTAGAGCATTAATAATTTTATCTATTATAAATATAAATTATTTTTATTATAAATTTTTTAATTTACAGCTTTTATTTATATTAATAAGGCTATTATTATTTTTTTTTTCATTGAATTTATTAAGATTTTTTATTTTTTTTGAGATTAGTTTAATCCCTATTTTATTTATAATTTTAGGTTGAGGGAATCAATTTGAACGTCTTCAAGCTGGGATATATATATTAATTTATACAATAATTTCATCTCTTCCATTTTTTTTGTTATTAATTTTTTTATATCTAAATTTTAATTCTTTAATAATAATATATTTAATATTTAGAAGAGTAATTTTTTTAAATAACTTTTTAATTTATATAATTTTAAATTTGGTATTTTTAATTAAATTACCTGTTTATTTTCTTCATTTGTGATTACCTAAAGCTCATGTAGAAGCACCAGTTTTTGGTTCAATAATTTTAGCTGGAATTTTATTAAAATTGGGGGGATATGGGATTATTCGTTTTGTTACTATTTTTTTGAAGATTTATTTAAATTATAGATTTATATTAATTTTATTTGCATTTTTGGGAGCATTAAATATCAGAGTTTTATGTTTACGTCAAATTGATTTGAAGATATTAATTGCTTATTCATCAGTAGTTCATATAGGATTTATATTAGTAGGGATTTTAAGATTTTATTATTTAAGGTTAAAAAGAGCAGTAATTATAATAATTGGTCATGGAATTTGTTCTTCAGGATTATTTTGTTTATTAAATTTTAATTATACTCGTATTAATAGACGAAGGTTAATTTTTAATAAAGGGATAGGTCAATATTTTATTAATATAAATTTTTGATGATTTTTGTTTAGGGTTATAAATATGGCGGCTCCTCCTTCATTAAATTTGGTTGCTGAGATTTTATTAATTATTTTAATTTTAAAGATAAGGTTAATTTTTATACTTTTAATTTTTTTATTATCTTTTTTTAGAGGAGTTTATAGAATTTATTTTTATTCTTTTAGTCAACATGGAATAAATTATTTTTTTTATTTAAAATTTAATTTTAATTCTATTGATGAATTTTTATTAATGATTTCTCATTGATCTCCAATAAATATATTTATTCTAAATTTAAGTTTATTAATTTAAAATAAAATAATTTTCTAAATTAAGATAGTTTTTAAAAATAAAATAAATTACCTAAATTAGGTTGGGTGGGGAAACAAATAAAAATTTAAATAGTTTAGATAAAAATAATAATTTGTGGAGTTATAGAGATAGAAATAATTTTAAATAATATTTTTGGTTTATATTAATTTTTTTTTTTTTTTTTTTTTTTTCTCAATAATTATGTTTTTTTTTATATTGAAGTTTTTGATTTTTAAACTAAAATTGTATATAGAGTTAAATTTATTAATTTGTGAGGGGTTGAATTTTTCAATTATATTTTATTATGATTATAAGTCATTTATATTTATAATAGTAGTTATAATAATTTCTTCAATAATTGTTTTGTATAGAATTAGTTATATAGAAATGGATAATCATAATTTACGTTTTATTTATATTTTATTTATGTTTGTTTTTTCAATATTATTAATAATTATAGGACAAAATTTATTATTAATTTTGTTGGGTTGGGATGGATTAGGTTTAATTTCTTATTGTTTAGTAATTTATTATAATAATTGAAATTCTTATAATTCTGGAATATTAACTATTTTAACAAATCGTTTAGGAGATATTGGTTTATTATTATCAATTGGAATATATAGAAATTTTGGAGATTGAAATTATTTAATATTTTATGTAAATAATAATTTTTTTTTAATTTTAATAATTATTATTGCTGGTATTACTAAAAGGGCTCAAATTCCTTTTTCTTCTTGACTTCCTAAGGCTATGGCTGCTCCTACACCTATTTCGGCTTTAGTTCATTCTTCAACTTTAGTGACTGCTGGAGTTTATTTATTTATTCGTTTTAAGTCAATAATTTTTTTAAGAAGAAGATTTATGGTTTATTTAGGGCTTATAACTATATTTTTTTCAGGATTTGTAGCTAGATTTGAAAATGATTTAAAGAAAATTATTGCTTTATCTACTTTAAGTCAACTTGGTTTAATAATTTTATCTTTATTTTTGGGATTTAAATTATTAAGGTTTTTTCATTTAATTATTCATGCAATGTTTAAGTCTCTGTTATTTATATGTGCTGGTTTAATTTTACATACAATAGGTAATAATCAGGATATTCGTTTTTGTGGAAATATAAATAAAAGGTATATATTGACTTTAATATTTTTTAATTGTTCTAATTTATCATTATGTGGATTTCCTTTTTTATCAGGATTTTTTTCTAAGGATTTGATTTTAGAAATAAGAATTTTTTTAGGGGATAATTATTTTGTTTGTTTAATATTTTATTTATCAATTATATTTACTGTATTTTATTCTTTTCGTTTAATTTATTATTTATTAATAAATTTTATAAAATTTTTTAGGTTAAATTTTTGTTTTGATGAAAAGATTATAAATTTATCTATATTATTAATATTTTTTTATTCAATTTGTGGGGGTATATTTTTTTCGTGAATTATATTTAATTTTATTAATTTTATTTATTTGGAATCAATTTTTAAAATTTATTTATATTTATTAATGTTGATTTTTATAATTATGGGGTTAAATATAGTAATAATAAATTTATGGGGAATAAAGAATTTATTTGTTTATAAATTTATTAAATCTTTATGAATAATAAATTATTTTAGAAATTTTTATATTAAAAATATTTTAATATTGAGAAATAAAATATTTTTGGTATTTGAAAAGGGTTGGATTGAAAGTTTTGGAGTAAAAACTTTAATATTTATTTATATAAATATAATGAAAATGGAGAAAATAATGTTTAAATTAATAATAAATTTTTTAATTTTATTAACTTGATTTTTTTTATTAATTATTTAATAAATGAACAAGGTTTAATTTCGACTTAAATTAAGATTATTATAAAATCCATTTATAAATTTATTTATAAATAATTATTTTATTTTTATATTGAAAATATAATATTTTTTTTAAATTATATAAATGGGGATAGTTAAAAAATGAATTTCTAATTCATTATAAATAAAATTTTATTACTATTTCTTTTAAAAGAAATATAATTTCTATAATAATATTTTCAATATTATATTTTATTTTAAATTATTTAAAAAATTGGAATTTAATTCAATAAAATTATTAACAATAATTTACCTCTATTTGGTTTCAATTAATAGGATAATAAAAGGACTTATTTTGCATATAAGTTTAAATAATAAAAATTATTTTATCTTGATTAAATTCATTTAATTAAATTATTTATTCATTCAAGAATTAATCCAATTATTAAAATTAATATAATAATAAAGAATGAAATTATTCATGAGTTTATTATATTGGAATATAATTTTTGAATTACTGGTAATAATAAAGAAATTTCAATATCGAAGATTAGGAAAAGAATAGAAATATAATAGAATTGAATTGAGAATGGTAGATTAAATGAATTTATAGGATTAAATCCGCATTCAAGAGGAAAAATTTTTTCTCGAATATTATTTTTTTTAAAAGAAATATTAAAATTTAAGATGTAAATTAGTAAGGAAATTGTTAATAAAATAAAAAATAAAGAAATTATTATAATAATTAATTATATTAAAATTTTTTTAAGTTTTTTAATTGGAAATTAAATATAATATTTATATTATATAATTAATTAAAAGGGTCATCAATAAATGAAAAGGAATAAAAATAATCAGATTACGTCAACAAAATGTCAGTATCATGCTCTTGCTTCGAATCCGAAGTGATGAATATTAGATAATTCAAAATTTTTTATTCGTTTGTAGGTTGTAATAATAAAAATAGTTCCTACAATTACATGGATTCCGTGAAATCCAGTTATTACAAAAAAAAGTGATCCGTAAATTCTTCTATTAATTGATCTTATGGAATTACAATATTCATAAATTTGAATTCATGTAAAGATAATTCCAAAAATAATTGTTCATTCTATTATAAGAGTTATTTTATTATAAATTTTTTTAATTATTAAATAATGAGCTATTGATAAAAATATACCTGATCTAACTAGAAGAATTGTATTAATTATAGGTAAACTGTATGGGTTAATTAAAATGTAATTTGATTTAAATGGAGGTCATTTATTTCCAATTTCAATACTTGGGGATAAGAATATATGAAAGTAGGTTCAGAAAAAAGAGATAAAAAAAAAAATTTCGGAAATAATAAATAGAATTATTCCTAATTTTATTCCATTAATAACTTTTGAATTGTGTATTCCTTGAGAGAATCTTTCACGACATACATCTCGTCATCATTGATATGTACATATTTTAAATAAAATAATTCTTAATATTATATAATATAGATTAAATGTATTAGAAAATAATTTTATTATATTAATTATAATAAATATAATTCTGAGAGAACAGAATAGAGGTCAGGGTCTAATTGATGTTAAATGGAATGGATGATTTAAATTTAATTTTTTCATTATGTTTCTTGGGAATATAATGATAATAGGATGGTGAAAACATAAGCTTGGATGATGGCTACAGCTAATTCAAGGATTATTAAAGATATTTGAGTAATAATAATGAATAAGGATAAGGTTATTGATTTACAATTACCATTATTTCTAATTAATGTTAATAATAAATGACCTGCAATTATGTTGGCTGTTAAACGAATTCTTAGTGTTCCTGGACGAATTAAATTTCTAATAAATTCAATAATTACTATAAATGGTATGAGGATTATTGGAGTTCCTATTGGGATTTGGTGAATTAGTATGGATTTATAATTAAATATTCATCCTATTATTATAAATCTTAATCATATAGGTAAGGATAAAGTTAAATTTATTGTTATATGTCTTCTTCTAGTAAAGATGTATGAGAATAGACCTATTAGATTAGTTAATATAATTAAAATAAAGATTGAAAATATATTGATTTTAAAAATATTTATTTTTAAAATTGTATTAAGTTCTTTATTTATATAATTAATGATAGATAATCATATTATATTTCATCGTGAAGGAATTAATCAAAATATAAGAGGTATTAAATTTATATAAAGTATTATGGTTAATCAATTAATTGATATAAAAGTTGAATTTATAGGATCAAAAATATTAAAAATATTTAATATCATTTTTTTTTGAATTTAAAATTAGGAAATTTTATTAATTTTAAGATTTTAATGTTTTGAATTTTAATTGTATAAATAAATGTAAAGGTTATTATTAAAAAAAATAAAGTTATAATTATAATTAAAGTTCAATATAAGGGGCTTATTTGAGGAATTTATAAGAAATAAATTTTAAATTATTATTATATGATTTAAGAGATCAATGCTTTAAATTAAGCTATCTTATATAATAAGATTATTTTTAATAATAATTTTAAATTGACAATTTAATGTTATGAAATTTAACTAAATCTAATTTAAGTAAGTTATATTCTAGTTCATTTAATAAAGTTAATTACAGAAATAGATTCAATAACGATTGGTATAAATCTATGATTTATACCACAAATTTCTGAGCATTGTCCATATATTAATCCTGTATATCTTATGAATATTGTAGTTTGATTGATTCGTCCTGGAATTGAATCTATTTTAATTCCTAATGATGGAATAGCAAAAGAATGAATGACATCATTTGAGGATGTTAGTACACGAATTTTAGTATTTAATGGTAGAGTTGTTCGGTTATTAACGTCTAATAATCGGAAATTTCTATTTTCATTAAATGATAATAGATATGAGTCGAAATTTATGTTATTAAATTGAGGATAATCATATGATCAGTATCATTGATTAGCTGTTGCTTTGATTGATATATTAGGTGAAATTAATTCATCATTTATATATAAAATTTTAATTGAAGGGAAAGCTAGTATAATTAAAATAATTAAAGGATAAATAGTTCATAAAGTTTCAATAGTTTGATTATTAATAATTTTATTGGAATAAAAATATGTAAATAAATTTAATCATACAAAATAATAAAGAAGGGATATAACAATTGTTAAAAATATTATAATATATTCATATAAGTAAATTAATGAATATATTATGGGAGATATTGAATCTTGTAAATTAAAGTTGTATCATGTTATAATTTCTAATAAAAATATAAAATATTTTATTTATAAATTTTAAGTTTATTACAATTATTCTGACATATTAGAATTAATTAATTTAATTTAATTAAAAAAAATTTTATTAGTTTCTTCAAAGGAGTGTATTATTGGTGGTATAGAGTGGTTTCATTCATTTGAAGTATTAATTGAAAATATATTTATGATTAATCGTTGAGATATTAAACTTTCTAGAATAATTATTAATAATATTATTAATCTAAAAATTGAGATTATTGATCCAGTAGATGAAACAAAATTTCAAATATAGTAAAAGTCAGGGGTATCAGAGTATCGTCGTGGTATTCCAGCTAGGCCAAGATAGTGTTGTGGGAAAAAGGTTATGTTTACACCTGTAAATATAGTTAAAAATTGAATTTTTAATCATTTTGGATTTAATGTTATTCCTGTAAAAAGGGGGTATCATATAATAAATCCTCCAATAATAGAAAATACGGCTCCTATTGATAAAACATAATGGAAATGGGCTACAACGTAATATGTATCATGTAGAATAATATCGATTGATGAGTTAGATAATATGATTCCTGTTAATCCTCCTACTGAAAATAAAAAAATAAATCCTATGATTCAATAAAAATGGGGGGATTTTTTTGTTTTTATGTCTATTCCATTAAATGTGGCTAATCATCTAAATACTTTAATTCCTGTTGGGATAGCAATTACTATGGTTGCTGATGTAAAGTATGCTCGAGTGTCAACATCTATTCCAATAGTAAATATATGATGAGCTCATACAATAAATCCTAGAAAGCCAATTGAAAGTATTGCGTAAATTATACCTAATATTCCAAATGTTTCTTTTTTTCCTCTTTCAATACAAATTATATGTGAGATGATTCCGAATCCGGGTAAAATTAAAATGTAGACTTCAGGGTGGCCAAAGAATCAAAATAAATGTTGGTAAAGGACTGGATCTCCTCCTCCAGCAGGGTTAAAGAATGATGTATTTAAGTTTCGGTCAGTTAATAATATAGTTACTCCCCCAGCTAGTACTGGTAGTGATAATAATAATAAAATAGTAGTAATAAAGATTGATCAAGAAAATAAGGAAATATTTATTATAGTTATTTTTAAAGTTCGTATATTTAAAATTGTGGAAAGGAAATTAATTGATCCTATAATAGAAGATATTCCGGCAAGGTGTAAAGAGAAAATTGCTGGGTCAATAGATGGATTAATTTGGGTGGATAATGGGGGATAAATTGTTCATCCTGTTCCTACACCTCTTCCATAAAAATTTCTAAAAATTAATAATATTAAAGAAGGAGGGAGTAATCAAAATCTTATATTGTTTATTCGAGGAAATGATATATCTGGAGCATTTAGTATTAAGGGAACTAATCAATTTCCGAATCCTCCTAGTATAATTGGTATTACTATAAAAAAAATTATAACAAAAGCGTGTGCGGTTACGATTGAATTATAAATTTGGTCGTTTCCAATCAATATTCCTGGGGAACTTAGTTCTATTCGAATTATTATTCTTATTGATGTTCCTAGTATTCCTGATCAGATTCCTAAGATAAAATATAAAGTACCAATATTTTTGTGATTAGTTGATATAAATCATTTTTTTAAATTAATTATTAAGGGACATAGATTAATATTTCAAGTTTTTAATTTTTTATTTTCATTATATGTATGGAGAGTGTGTGAAAGATTTAATTTATTAAAATTAATTTTTTTAAAGATTAGTAAAAGATAAAAAATTTATCTTAAATAAATTTACAATTTATTACTTTAATCAGACATTTTACTATTTTGTAGTTTAATAAAAATATAAAATTGCAAGTTTTATGATAATAATTTATATTTAAAATATAATAAGATTTAATATTAATTTTAATTTTGAAGATTAATAGTTTTTAACTTAATATTTTAATTAATTAATTATATTGTTGTAAATTAAACCAATTAAAGAAAAATATATTAATATTACAGTAATTGATCTAATTGGGTAGTTAATAAAGTATTTGGAATTGAATTTATTTATGGAATTAAAATATATTAGTGATGAAATAAATATATTTATATAGTAAAATAAAGTTAAAGTTCTTGTTAATATAAGGATTATTATATTGGTTATTAAGTAAAAATTATTATAAATAATAGTTAAAGACAATCATTTTATTAAAAATCCTATTATTGGGGGAGTTCCTCTAAGTGATAAAATATTTATTAAAGTAATATTCTTTAAATAAAAATTAATATTTAAATTAAATAATTCATTAATTGATTTTAGATTTATTTTATTTATAAATCTTATTAGCTTTGTATTAATAATAAAATAAATAATTATATATTTAAAAAATATTTTTTCTATTAATATAACTAATATTATTATTCATCTTAGGTGATTTATAGAAGAGAATGAAAAAATTTTCTTTAAGTTAATTTGATTTATTCCTATAATTGTTCTGAAAATTGTATTTATAATGTTAATTAATAATAAAATTAAATTTTGTGAAAATAAATTTATTAAAAGTAATAAAGGAATAATTTTTTGTAGAGTTGATAAAATTAAGCAATTTATTCAATTTAGGTTTTTTATTAAGTTAATATACCAGAAGTAAAATGGGAATATTCCTAGTTTTATTAAAATGGAAATTATAATTAACTTATTAATTATTTCATTAAATAAAAAATTTGAATTTATTATAATTAAAATGTTTATTAAAATAAATATTCTTGAACCAATAAATTGAATTAAATAATAATATATTATATTGTTAGAGTTTATTTTTAATTTATATTTATTTATAACGATTGGGATGAATGTATAAAGATTAAATTCTATGATAAATCAAAGAATAAATCAGTTTTTTACTGTTAAGGATAGAATGATAGATAAGTTTAAAATTATTAAACAAAGGGGTTTTATTATTAATAAATTTAATTTATTATAATGAAAATATTTTTAATATATAATTTATTCTATCAAAATAATCCTTTTATCAGGCATTTCATTATAAATATTTGTATTTTAGTGTGAGTTAAACATAAAAAATTTTGATTTTTTTGAAAGTAAGTTTTTACTTATTAAATACAAATTAAATTTTATTTTAAAAAAAAAATATTTTATTTACATTAAAAAGATTTATAAATAATTATAAAGATTTAATATTGTTATTTCCTTTGATTTTAGGAATTTGGATTTTTAAAAATATATGTATTAATTTAGGAAAGGTTTTAGTTTGGATTTATTATTAAAAAATATTCTAATTAAAATAAAGATTTCTTTAATATTTAATTAATAATGAATTTTTAATTTTATAACAATTTTATTAATATAAAATTCGAAAAATTTTCTAAAATTTATTATTGAAAGGCATAAACTATC
>JABFPW010000016.1:0-15262 GCA_022817205.1 Oxyteleia sp. ZL-2020
AAAAAAATATGATAATTAAGGAAAAACAAGAAAAAGGAAAATTATTACGAAGTTACACGATTCTTTGTCGTAGAAAAATATATATTTTAAATTGTAAAATGTACTTAAGGGGTGGAAGAAGAGAAGGCAAAGTTAAAAAAAAGGAAGATGAAGAGGAGAAATTAATTCAGGTGCACTGTAAAAATTGTAAAGAGTTAAAAACACAAGTGTCTTAATTTCAATGCAAGTTTCTTATTTTAAGACGCTGGTGTCTAATAATAAGACATTTTGTAGCTTATTTTAAGATACTGGTGTCTACTAATAAGACATGTGGTATCTTATTTTAAGATACTGGAATTTTAATTTCAGACACCGGTGTCTAATAATAAAATATGTGGCATCTTATTTTAAGACACTGGTATCTAATGACAAGACATATGGTATCTCATTTTAAGATACCGGAATCTTAATTTAAGACATGTCTTATTTTAGGACACTGGTGTCTCATAATAAACCATATGATATCTTATTTTAACACCCTGGTCTCCGATAATAAGACATTTGGTATCTTATTTTAAGACACTGGCGCCTAATAATAAGGTATATAGTATCATATTTTAAGCTACTGGAATCTTAATTTAAGACACTGGTGTCTCAATAATAAAACACGTCATATCTTCTTTTAAGGCACTGGTATCTAATAGAAATATATTTCGTTTATTATTTTAAGAGACTGGTGTCTTACTTTAAGGCACGGTATTTTATTTTAAAATACTGTAATCTTATTTTAAGACCTGATATCGTAATTTCAGACACTGGTGTTTCATAATAAGACACGATAATTTATTTTCAGACTCTTATATCTTATTTTGAGACACTGGTGTCTAATAATAAAACATGTATCTTATTATAAGATTCTGATGTCAAAAAATAGGATTGGTACCTTATTTTAAGAACCTTGTGTCTAATAATAAAACATATAATATTTTATTTTAAGATACTGGAAACTTAATTTAAGGCACGATATCTTATTTTAAGACACTAGTGTCTAATAATAAAACGCGTGACTCAAATTAAGTCACTTGTGTCTTATTTCAAGACACTTAAAATATCCCAGTTCTCACACTCTTAAAACGATCCTTTTATAATCAAAATAATATTCTTATGATAAGAATATTCTAATCTTGATCAGTATATTTTTATTATAAGAAAATTATTCTGATTGTAAAAGGATTTGTCAAGCGATTTTGTAGAGTGTAGAGTGCAGATGTATCTTACGGAGCATTAACATAAGTATGTAGTAATTTCATTAATTACCTCATACTTAATTGCTCACTACTCTTAATTACAGCATAAACTGAAACTTCATCTCGGTTCGTAATAACCGCCAACACATTAACTATGATTATATCCTAGAAAACAAAATGTTATCAATCAGCAGTATCTTTCAAAGACAATAAGGATTTCACAAACAAATAATCGCATGGACAATTATCCACGTCATCGTTTATCAACCCAATTCCATCTCTCCGTAAAGAATGATTAATCTATCAGTAAAAACGTCGGCTGACTTATGTTCTGGGTCCTGAATCTTCAGGTTACAACCTGGACAGGACACCCACAAGCTAACCCGAGGCAAAATTTTTAAGTCCTCAAAATGTGCTCATGTTATGTATCTTTTTCCATTTTTGCATCAAAGAAGCATATATTGACCATATAAATTCCGTCTCATTTGATGACATTTATGTGGCATATATGCAGACATATATGTGACATATATGCAGCATATATGCTGACATATATGTCACATTTACAACTGTTGCCATATATGGCATATATGTGCATATATGTTGCATATATGTTGCATATATGTTGCATATATGTTGCATATATGTTGCATATATGTTGCATATATGTTGCATATATGCTGCATATATGTTGCCATATATGTAACATATATGGCGTATATATGCTGCACATATGTTGCCATATATGCTTTTTTTCATGGGAGGTTGTGATTTCTTTAAAATTCACATATAATGTAATTACGGTAACGTAAATTACATTTCTGAAATAAAAAATATTGGTGACCGAACAAATAAGAAAGAAAATTAACGTTAAAGTTACCACAAAATGACATTGAGTAATTAGCTGATATAGGATATTGTACTAAACATTTATACATATAATGACGAAAAAGATTTTCGTTTTCTGAAAAATCTAGTATGGTATTGTCACGTCGAGCAACAAACGCTAGGAACATTTACAAGTGTTACAAATATCCCTATTAGTTAGATTGGCATCAATTGTTGCAATATTGTACTTGCAAATGGCTAGTCCCTTAAAATTACAAAAGGAAAGGTCAAGACAATAATATATACTTAGTATTTGTTTATTTTATGCCAGAATGAACTGACATTTATTAAAACAACGATTAATAATACAAAGTTTTAACAATTAACCTAATCATAATTTGGAAGGCTATAAATGTAACGTAATTAGATTTTGCTTTTCAATTTGGTATTACAGTCTTTTATAAATGTATATTTAGAAGTGTTTATATTTGTGTTTAAATTCTCAACTACAATACTCATTGTTCAAAATTACAAATTATAATGTATTTAACTTTCTCAAAATACAATTAATAATACAAAGTTTTCATATTTGTATTTGAAGTTGTTATTTATTGAAAATTGTAATGTTTCCAAATATAAATTTATAGTGTAAAATGTTTTTACTTTAATGTTAAGTTGCAATATTTGTGTTTACAACTTGTATGACAATTTTATTTGTAAGATTAATTTATAGCGTATACAGTTTAGTGCCTGTCAGTTATAATTAATTACAATTTCTATGTTTATAATTTTACTTGAGCTTTTGGTAATTGTAATTTGTAATGTATTTAGTTTGAGAGATCTGGTTAATTTACTTGAATGTGTGTTTGTGTGTGCAACTTACTTTCTCGGTCCGGATTTGTGAAAAAAGGACTCCTTGAATATTAATTTGGTTATTCAGGCAAATGTTTCAGTAAAGAAGAAATAAAAAGGATGTATTTTACCCCTCGACTGAAGTGTGCAAAATATAGGTAATTGTGTCTACCCCTCGACTGGAGTGTGTAGTCACAAGGAGGATGTATTTACCCCTCGACTGAAGTGTGCAAATACGGATATATGTATCAACCCCCCGACTGGAGTGTGAAGATACAAGAAGGATATATTTACCCCTCGACCGAAGTGTGCAAATATATATATATAGGTTAGGTTTGGGTTAGGTAAGATAGGTTATGTGGTATAATGAGTTTTACCTGCCTGAATAGACTGATGTGTATAGTTAACTGGACCGAGGAAGTAAGAGGCTGAGCGTCTGTGGCTCATTGCTTATAAAGCAAATTTCCCCACTACAAGGGCGAAGTTGAGAAGGGCTAAAACTCCTCCTCAATTTGGTGAAATGAACCAATAGCAGGGTCTATTTCGAGTCTAAGCGCCGCGGAGGTTACAGATTCAAAATGTGGTGGAGGTAACGCCCTTTGCAGTTGTGCCGGAGCGGCGAAGAGGCTCGCTTGCTCGTAAAACCAAAATCTTACAAATTTTGTTTAAGTTCAAAAGTATTCAAATTCTTTAAAAAGGATTTAAGTTATGTTATTTAATCATAAAGTATACATATAACTATTAAAATTAAATCAATTTTGATGAGGAAAATGATTCTGTAGTTATTTTTGAATAATTCTTTCATTTTAATTTTTTATTTGTTAATGATGTTTATTATTTAATTTTAAGTAAATAGTTTGCAAGATTTTTGTAATTCATTAATTTTATGCTTATTACTTAATTAATTTAAACAGAATTTTAAACTTAATTAAGTTTTATAAGAAATTTTCAGCAACACGTGTAAATACGCATTATACGTGTAATCTTCATGTACAACTAACGTACATGGTAATTTACTTATTTTATTATAATTGTTTTTTCACTAAACAATCCTTATAATTATTTAAAGTTTTAAATTTTATCAAATCATAACTGTAAAAAGATGAAATGATTTAATTTGAATTTCGATTAAATTAAATCAGTAGTTATTATTAAACTTAATTTATTATATGTTTAGAAACATTGTTAAAAGTAATTAATTTTATTAAAAAGAACAAGTATTAGTTATTATTAATTATATTTTAAACTAATTAAAAAGAATTAGTACTTTTATTTATCATTATAATGATTTAATTTATACTTGAATTAAATCATTTTATTAAAAAATAACTAACAAGTATTTTTATAATGTAAAATGATTTAATTTTATAATTGAATTAAGTCATTTTGTAACAGTGGTTAATTATATTGTTAAAACAAATTTATTTAAGTAAAATTAAAAGTATCATAAAAGAATAATAATGATTTAATTTATATTTTCATCAGAAAAGTTTAAAATCATGAATTGTATTTAATTTTAATTATTATTATGTTTAAGTATAAATGTTTAAAAATATATTTAAATTTTAATTCATGATTTTGTATTTGCCTTAATGAAGAAATATTATTAATAGTTTTTGTTACATTTAATGTTTTCTAATATAAAATACTTTAATACATTTATAAAATAATTATGGATATAACATATTGGTGTTTAGTCTTTATTTAAAGAGAAAAATTTTAGAAGCAAAATTATATAATTATAAAAAATGTATCATTGTTAAGTTAATTGTTATTGAATTTTAAAATTTATAAGTTTTAAAATATAATTTTGAAAAACGTAAAAATTCTGTAAAGAATGTGACCTGTACTTGTTTGTCACATCTGTTATCTATAGTAATATCCGTTATCTATAGTAATAAATACCTTTCTATTGTTCCGTGCAACGACAGGCAGTTTGGCCAGGCTGCCTATAGTTTGGGAATTCAAGTTTTCGGTATTCATTATTATTAGAAAAAATGTATTAACAAATTGAAAAAATTTATGTGTTTTTAGCATGGATGTTACAACATATAGCTTTACCATTTGGTAACTCAACACAAGTATTTGCTCGCGTTACAATATTCAATCGTCTAAGATCGTATTTATATTTTCCCAAAATACTTAGAAATGTATGTGTAAATTCTTCTAATGTTACGTTAGTATTTTGTTTTTTATGAATAGCTTGTATATTTATTTTTCTATTGATATCTAAATATCGGAACCAAATGTTCTTCTTCTTCTGTACTCGCAGAAATCTATATGCTTCTGACTGCATATTTAGTGAAATGGGATCTGCCACTGTAATATGTTTAATTATAAGTTAGAAAAAAGGAAGGAAAATTGTGATTGTGAGAGTGTGTGTGTGTATACGCAACTTACTTTCTTGGTTCGGATTTGTGAAAAAGCTGAGGTAGAAATGAACAAAACAAACACAATTCTCAATTATTAACTTTTATTAAAAAGTTTATATAGATTACAAAATTTTTATTCCTTAGTATTCGTTAAGATACAATTGTCGTCTTCTAATTTCTTTACGAGGTTTGTCATATAATTAAAGTCGTGTAATAGTTTCTTTAATTTGCTTTGGAATTCTTTTGGGTCTGTTGTTTCCTGATTCAGGAAAACCCAAACGGTTTCTTTGGCACAATTCCTAATTTCTTGTATTCTTAACGCGTTAGCAATATTGCAGATAAGATCGATTATTCGTTCTTTAGGAACTTCTTTCCCCAAAGAATGAAGATTCGAAATGTCTAAACTCTCTTTTGAGATTTCCTGCATAAAAAGTTCGTCTTTTTCCTCAGAAAAATTGAGGACAGAATGTTGGTGCGCGTCAATAATACTGAAAACTAAGGCTTTTCTATTATTTTCCAGAATGTGGGGACAGAACTTGAAAAGTTCTTCCACAGTGTTTATATTTTTGAAATTCTCAATATTAGTGTCGGGAGTTCTTAACATAAACTGGTATCTCGCGTGCTTAAATATCTTCCTAAATCTTCTGGTAAATTCCCAAAAGTTCCTCGTTGGTTCAAGATAGAGAACGAGTACCGAAATTAATTGTACGATGTCGAGATCCATGAAAGTCTATATTAAAATAATATAAATATTCATGTTAAATTGTTCAATAATATGTCTGGAAATTTAATCATCTATACAATTTTATTTTATCTCAAAGAAAATGAAATCCGTTTAGAATTAACTTTAGAACCACATATTTAAAGGTTTAAGGTTTAAAGGTAATTTTCTGTCGTCCGTTGGATCGTAGCAGAAATGAAAGGGTAGGAAATTCTGACGTCCGTTGGATCGTAGAACTCAGGTTTTCATGGAGTTATGGATCCTTCTGACGTCCGTTGGATCGTGGCAGAAGTTAGGTTATAAGATAGGAAATATGATTCTCTAAATTCATTTTAAATTAGCTTAACAAATTGAAATTGGTGATATTATCATTATCAGTTATATATAAATTGACGGAAATTCAAAATTTTAATGTTTTGGAAAAGACTTACGTTTTAGATGTTGGTTACAAAGTTGGTACAAGGTTGACCTCGCGAACAGACGGTTAGTATCACGGACTAACAAATTATGCACTAGCGAGTTTGACGGACTGACAGACGGACTGATAATATGACGGACGAATATTGAACTACGTTCAACAATTACTTTTAACTACATCTTACTAAATGTCTAAATCACTACTAAAATCTCCATCACCGCTGAATCTCTACTGACTCCAGGAAAACATTCCCTTATAAACAATTTTATTTCAGGGGAAAGTTTTCCAAAATTGGAGCGGGGAAAAGTGTTTCCTCCAATAACAGACCTTTGGAGGTTGGACTTGGGCGGTCATGATCTGCGAGTTTTCAAAAGTGCGCCTCTTTTCGCTATCGCATTTTTCCCGGCGGTCCCGAAATCTTTATGACTTAAGCCCCAAAATCAACAGGGTATTGTTTTTGGGTTTTCCCGAAACATGTGTCTTATCTCAAAAGTCTGCTTTACTTTCACTTTATGTTGGTCTTCAGCCTTATATTTTTAGTTAATTAAATTTATTTTCAATAAATTTAATAAAATAAATTTATCTTAATTTTATTCTTATTTTGTTATTTAATATTTCATCCTTCATTTAATTTGTTAAAACTTTATTATTTAAGTTATTTATTTAGTGAATCTTGGATTTCTTTATGATTTATTTATTTCAAATTTTATTAAATGAATTATGAATTATTTTAAAAGAGAATATATTCATTCTCAAAATTATTAATATCCCTTTGATTATTTTATGTCTTGATTAAAAGTTTCTCAACCTATAAAGTTTCGATTTATTTGACATATATTTTTGTTGTCATTTAGAAAATATATATATATTTTTAATCAATGGAATGTTTATAATTTTCATTTTACAATTTACTTATTTTAGAATTTATATTTAATCTAGTTTTTATTTTATTCGCTTAAATTTGTTTATGATTATCTTATTTTAATTATTGAATTGTATTTCCTTTTAAAATCTTTTCAATTATTATTATATTTCAGATTACTGAAATATATTTCTTTGTTAATTTTTCATTCTTTATTCGAAAAAATTTATTTATTTTAAAAGAAATTACACTTCTTTTTTTAACATTATTTATTATATTTGAGATGTATATTATATGTTCTCGAAAATACATTATCTTTAATTAATTGATTTTGTTACATATTCCTTCGGTTATTCTTATTATTTCTTTATTTGATTATGAGTTTCTTAGAAGTATATTCCTTATTTTTCATAAATATGTTTCTCAGTTATGTTTTATTTCATAAATATTATATTTCTTTTATTAAAGATTTCCTCAGAGTGAATTATAATTCATTTTGCATTATTATTTGACTTATATTTTTTACAATATGTATTTTAATTTATTTGTTTGATTGTACAGATTATATTCTTTTAATTTTAATATTCTTAAAAATTTTGTTTTTACTTCAAATTATTTTCATTTTCAGGTAATTTAAATTGATTTTATTTTATATCAATAAATTGTTAAGATTTTATTTATTTATTTTACTTAATTTTCATAACTCTGTTTAGTTCCAAATCTGTTTCTAGAATATTCTGACAAATTTTATATTTAGATGATTTATGATACTTTATCTAGTATTACCTTTTTATTTTCTCTGTTAGAAAGTTTTCATTTTTACTTTAGGGTTTCTTTTTATAATATCTTGTAGTTTTATTTCAAATTACGTTTACGTTTAGTTTATTTATTAAATTATTGAAGTTTGCATTTTGTTTTTATAACGAATATGTTTTAATGTTTGTGTTTATTATTATTATAAATTATGTTAATAATTTATTCAATTTAATTTATACCATTAAATTTTATTATTCTATTTAAGTAATAAACTATATTTAAATAGTTTGATTTGTTTTGGAATTCAATGTCAGAATTGAACTCTTTTCTTTTGATTTTTCTTTATTTGTAATTTACATTTTATGGACCTAGTCACGCCGTGACATTGCCCCCGACTTGAGATTGAACATACCGTATTTGTAAAAATAGGTTATGTTTAATCTAAATATGTCCCTTCATCTTGATAAGGTATTTTTGATAAAACAAAAAAATTAAAGTGCAAACTTCAAAGTATTTTTTTCTTGTCACATTGTTTTAATATAATCTTTAAATTTTAAATACTAGTTATTGTAGTTAATTATAAAAAAAAAATTCGTTCTATTATTATTATTATTAAATTGTAAATTGACATTTATTTATTTGAGATTTATATATTTTAAATTTCATTTTAATTTCATTTTCGTTATTATCATTATAATTAATTCCATTAAATTATTAGGAATATACTTCCTTATTAGAAATATCTAAGATTTCATAAAATTACCATCATTATCTTAAATTTATAATTATGATTTATAATTGTATATTTTTTTTTTAGAATTATATTTCGCTTACTATATTGTTAGAAGTCATAATTTTGTTTTCGCTAAACTTATTAATTTCATGATATTTTTTTTTTTAATAACATTATTCGTTTCTTGGAAAGATGTTCATTGTTTATAAATCATAATTTGTAATGAATAAATGTGATTATACAATTTATTTCTTATTTCACAATTCGCTTTTTAAGTATAATTACCACTTTCTTTCTTATTCTATATTTTGTTAGAAACATGTTTAAAAATTCCATTAAAATATAATTCTGATTTTATGATTTGTTGTTTATAGCTTCCGTTGTCTACAACTAACAACTTTTGACGTATTTAATTTTATCGTAACAATGTTAATGTCAAAATTGAGTTCATATTGTTTGATTTATTTGTTTTCTTTTATTTCTAATTCAACACGATGTCTCTTTACCGCTAGATTTCATTGATGACAGTTGAATTGATGATAGACTGGTTGATGATAGACTGGTTGATGACAGACTAGTTGATGACAGATTGGTTTATGACAGACAGAGATTAATAGATGGCATTCTGATGACGGACCCTTGGTTAGCAGGATTTGTTCCAGCGCTAGTTATGAATTCGGTTCTGGTTCCGAATCTGGCTCTGGTGCTGACTCTGGCTCTGGCGCTGACTCTGGCTCTGGCTCTGACTCTGGCTTGGGCTGGTTCAGACAGTGACTCCAATTCCCGAAACCGTTTCAATGCTAGTTGTGAATTCTGTTTTGATTCCGAACTGGCTCTGGCTCTGACTCTGGCTCTGGCTCTGACTTTGGCTGGGTCATACATAGACTTCAATTCCTGAAACAGTTCCAATGCTAGTTCTGGATTCGGTTTTGATTCCGAATCTGGCTCTGATTCTGGCACTGACTTCGTAGTCTCTGACATCGATGCTCATCAGAATTAATAACCCTTTAGACAGTTATATTGTTCCCTGTATAAGATGAATGAACAATTTTACTTAATCTGGAATGCTCTTCTTCGTACAAGCATCTTTAACATAGATGCATCAGAAATTCTGTAAAATCTTAAATTTAAAATTAGTAACTGTATAAAATTATTGTTGTTTTTTATTTTACTTATGACCTATATATATACTATTTTTGTTTACAGTTTTATTATTATAATATTACAACGATTTGAAAAATTAATTTCAAAATTCTATGAACGTTTGTTACATTTCATTATGAATTTTCATTTAATAATTTTTATTTTTTAATTTAATTTTATTAGGATTATTAATATGTTTATATTTTCTAAGTAATATTTTTACAATTATTATGCATTTTAATTTTATTTCCCTAACTAATTTGTCGACTTATAATATTATTTATTTTTTATTTGCTTCTCTTTGTTGCTTTTTCTTATTTTGTTTGCTTTTTATTTTGCCTTTCTTTTTATTTTCTTGCAAAACTTTTTTACAATTCTCAGTGTAACAATCATTTGTCTTATGACCGTGTTCTCGACATGAATGACATATAATATTAAATTCACAATTTTCTATTGTATGTCCGGAGTTTGAACATACTTCACAAACAATAGAATAATTCTCATTTAGTTTATTTATCTCCTTGTTTTTAATTTTATTTCCTAAGCCAAAATATTGCTCAATATCAATTGTTTTAGCGAGTTCATTGTCAGAATGTATTTCACTTATATCACTATTATCGTTATCACTATTATCATAAAAGGCATTTATACTTTCCTTTGTAATATCAAGATCAAATATAGTTTCATTACTTTCATTCATGTTATCAAACTTATTTTCATTTATTTTCTCTAATGATTACAGATGATCTAATGAATTAGTTTTCAGCAGACTAACAGACGAATTTGTTAATGACGGACTAACGGATGAATTTGTTAATGACGAACTAACAGACGAGTTTGTTTTATCAATATAGTTCTTTGTTAGGCATACCTCGGCGGTATGTCCTTCTTGTTTGCAACAATTACACATTACTGTGTTATTTTTGCGCGACTGCTGATTGTTTCTCAAATTATTATTAATTGAGTTATTTTGCCAGTAATTGGAATTATTACTCAAGCCTTGATTCTCAGTTTCGACAGAATATCTTGCTGATTTTTCAAGATTCTTTAATTTGAAACAATTCCTAACATTATGACCCGATTTATCACAGTATTGACATTTTAGATTTTTGAACGAATCACATTTGAAAAACCTAGTTCTAGAATTTGAAGACTGAATATTTCCAATTTGCCATTTTTTAGTATTATATTTTATGTTTCCGTTATGATAAAAATATCTAGACTTGGATACATGGTTAGAGCTTCTAAACTGATTAAAACGATTTGCTGAAATGTCACTGTATGTTTTTGACTTGTAATTTTTTCTCGAAGTTTTTATTGTCTGATAATTATTATTCATAACAAACTCACGTTGTGACTCATTATAATTTTTATCAATTTTACGATTTGTATTTTCCAATAAGGTTATATTTGATTGCAAAATTTTACATCCTAGTAACATATTTTCCTTATCTAACACCATCTGTATTGCCCTTTCAAAATTATTTTCAGAAAGCAAAGGTATATAAAGATCTCTTCTCAACCCCAAACAAAATATTTGTTTAGTATCTATGCGTAAGCTGGCTATATATTCCGACGGACAAATTCCATTATTTCGAAATTTATGAGAATCAATTATATTTGTCTCTAATTGTTTAATTCGTGAAAGATATGCTGCAATACTTTCTTCTTCAAATTGATAAATTTTTTATAATTCTATCATAAGTTCACCGTAACTGGGGGTTGGATTTATTGTATGTAAAAGATTTAATAATTCTTGAATTGTATTAGTCTCTTCATTTTTAATAAATTCTTTAGCACCATAAATAACTTTTGTCCGAACTAATTTAACTAAATTATTTTCAGCATTTAGGGGAAGCATATTTTTTGCTTCTATGCAACCGGAGGCAAAATCGTAAATGGTAGCATGATCAGAAGTTCCTGAATATTCTGGAACTACTTTAATAGCATCCTTAAGTCGAATAGAATAATATTTTAAATTCAGTTGATTATCTAAATATTTATGCAATAATTCTAGATTAAAATCCCCACATTTCATGCATTTATTTTCACATAAATCATATGATTTAGATAAAACAGGACTGGAGCTTTCATGCTTATTTTCTTTAAGCACACCAAGTTGTTTCCCTAATTCTGAATATCCCTTTACACAATCAGGTACTATTTTAGTTTTTAAATCATTTATAATGTTTTCTGATTCAAGACAATTCTTTAATTTTTTGGTATTTTTCTTTTTTGTTCGTTTATTTTTAAGTTTGTTATTTGTTTCATTGATACTACTACTTACATTTGAATCATAAGCAGAATCAGAACTGTCAGTATTTAAAAATAACTCCATTTTAATTACTCCAAATATTTTCAATTGAAATAAGTATTTTACTCCTCAAAAGTCCTATTCAATTATAAAAATTTTCAAATTTTATTATAATAAATTTATATTAAAGATTATAATCAATTTAATTAAATGAATATCAATTTAAAAACAATTGAGATGACAATTTCTCAAAAGTAGCTTTATTGTTTCAATTTTAAATCATTTGTTTGTCAGGGTTACGAGCTTCTTTCCTGCTTACCTGTTTTCTAATTCAGAGGATATTTATAATGTATCATGATTAGCAAATTTAGTAATTTATTTATGACAGACACTTATCAAATATTATTTATTTGATTTTATTATAATTAATTGTTTCTCTTTTTATAAAAAAAAAAATTTAATAATTAAATGAATGTCAAATTTAAAACCATGTAGATGACATTTATTTAATTTTAATTATTAAAATTTTATTTATTTCTTCGTCAGGTTTACGAGCTCTTTCCCTGCTTGCCCGTTTTACTAATTCAGAGGATGAAATATCATGATTAGCAAATTTAATTATTTTTTTTATGACTGACAGTTGTCAAGTATTATTTATTTAATTTTTATTATAATTATTTATCTTGTCACTAAAAATATTGGTACAGTTGATCAAACAAATATCAATTTTAAAGCAATATAGATGACAGTTTTTAAATAATTTTAATACTCAACATTTTATTATTAATTTTTTATTATTTGTCAGGCTTACGAGCTTCTTTCCTGCTTGCCCGTTTTACTAATTCAGAGGATGAAATATCATGATTAGCAAATTTAATTATTTGTTTTATGACTGACAGTTGTCAAGTATTATTTATTTAATTTTTATTATAATTATTTATCATGTCACTAAAAATTTTGATACAGTTGATCAAACAAATGTCAATTTTAAAGCAATATAGATGACAGTTTTTAAATAATTTTAATACTCAACATTTTATTATTAATTTTTTATTATTTGTCAGGCTTACGAGCTTCTTTCCTGCTTTCCCGTTTACTAACTCGGAGGATACCTTGATATATCATAGTTAGCAAATTTAGTTATGTATTTTTATATACGACAGACAGATTGACAGACAGACAGACAGAATGACAGAAGTTTTATTTATTTATTCATTTTTATTATTATTACTTTATTATATTTTATTACTAGAATATAAATAAAAGTCATAATTATAATTCGAAATGGAATTCAGAATTTGATTTTGAGTTGAACACACAAAGGCTTGATTTATTCGAATTCATTTTCAATTCCCACAAGTGAAACAAAACATCAAGTTTCGATAATTTAATCATTATTTCATAACAGATATTATATTTACTCTTATGTATTCCTGAATAAAAATTAATTATATGTAGATTCAAGGTTAAAATTTAAGTAAAATTAATTGATGATTGATATAGTGATAGACAGAGCAATTATTATTTATCAGATTTCAAACAATCAATCGATTTACTGAATTTTAGAAAGACAGATAATTTTACAGATTTTTAGACAGACAAATAGAGATTGAATTGACAGACAGACTGATAGACAGATTTAAACATTGACAGTATTCTAATTCATATGTAATTCACTTCTCTCTCAGTTTTCAAGCAGAATCTCAAGCCTCATTTTTTTTGTCATAATTTGTTTATAACAAATTGCAGTATCCTACCGGCTGCGCCAAATTTTAGGCCCTTGTTACGTCCTGGAACGCAACATGGCCATGGACGAGTAATAATCTTCCAGAATGAAAACTATTACCACCCATTTTGAACTCGTGAGTCTGCGGGAATGGCTGAGGTTGAAGTAAATTAATGCGACAGATTTAAATTCAACAAAAATTTTATTTTAACAGACTTATCTTATCAATTCTAACCTAACAGTATTATTCTAACAAGTATTTATCAAACCTATATCTTAAGAAAGACAAAAAGGAAATAATAAATATCATCATTTCAATTTATTGTAGATCAAAAAAACAAGTTGAATTGATGGTTGAAATTTCATATTTGCAAGGTAAGGTTTTTGGGTAATTTGAGAGAGTAAGAATTTTCTGAATGTCTAAATCAGGCCGCTCAGAAAATAGGTTTTTGGGAAAATTGTGGAAAATATGATTCTCTAAATTCGTTTAAAATTAGCTTAACAAATTGAAATTGGTGACATTATCATTATCAGTTATTGTTGCGGTTTGCAACTAATTTGAGATCGTTTGGTTTTGATTTCTCTAAGTTGTAATTTTATATATATCGGTGATTTCGACCTGAAAAGCATGCATAATTTATTTTGTTTTGTTCGATGATATTTCATGCTATTTCGAATTCCCTTCGTTCGCAATTTGTATTTTTGTTTCGAGCGCACGGCCGCGTATGTTTACCGGCAAGTACGTCGTAGTGGGTTGCATGTACATAGGCATGAAAGAGTGTGTGTGTCTTTTATCTTCGAGCCACGTTATACTGATACGCGCGGTGGACAGTAAGTCGCATGCAAGTCAGCGCTCCGTGGCGACGTCTCGATCCTCGTTTCCGGCACCGGCTCACGATCGAGCACGCGTCGAACCTCGATTTCGCCGCGAACGTGAAAGACCGATAATCTTTTCACCGTTTAGATCCCCGACGAGCATTTTTGGTTTCGCGCGGTGAGTAGTCTCGGACCGAGTTGCTCCTCCGAAGAGAAGGATCGCGCGCCTCGCGAGCCGCCATTTTCGTCGTCGCGAGGCATCCATGGAATGGGTATCCGTTCCGGAACGTTTTCGTTAGTATGTGCGTGCGAGTGAGTGCGGGAGAGAGTGCGTGAGATTACAGAAGAGAGCGCCGATGAGAAGAGTTTTTTTTTATTTGCAATAAAAAGATTTCATTGGTGCAAAAATAGTCTTGGTCGTTATTTCCGAGCGCCTCCTAACCTCGCCGAAGCCAGCGTTCCCGGGACCAATAAACAGACGGACACCTACTCAAGTTCTGACAGGAAGACATCCATTTTCTCTTCAGGGACCACAACAGACTGTGGGCCCAACAT
>JABFPW010000017.1:0-15173 GCA_022817205.1 Oxyteleia sp. ZL-2020
CATCTTTATGTTAATTTTTGAATAAACAAAAGAAAGTTATGTTTATGTTGAAAATGAAACCCTGGAATTCAAGTGTAGCGAAAGAAAATTTTGTCTTTCAATAGCGATTTGTGATTTGTATAAACAATGTTATTGTTATAAATGCTGAGAGTTATTTTTTAAACTATTTAGTTAGTGGTAAACAAATTTTTTTGTTATTATGTCAAGATGGTACAGCTGGACATAATAACTATATAATACTATTAATATATAATAACTAATAATTAATATATAATATATTATTACTAATAAATATATAATAACTAATAATTTAAAAATTTGTTGTTTCTGTAATACAGATTAGCTAGATATTACAATATATATGTTTTATATAATTAAAACCATATAGGAACAATTTTATACTGTTATCAAAAGAAAAGCGTGTCGCTTCAGTATACAAATTCAAAGCTTTTTAAAATTTTTTGTTTTTGTAATACAGATTAGCTAGTTATTACAATGTATATTTATGATTTATATAATTAAAACCATATAGGAACCACTGTATATAATAATATGTAAATATAAATAGAAATTGTTATATCAATCAAAATACTCAAAGGCGTGTCGCTTCAGTATACAAATTCAAATCTTTTTAAAATTTGTTGTTTCTCTACTACACATTATGTAGTAATTAAAAAATATATATGTTTTATATAGATTTGAATTTGTATACTGAAGCGACACGCTTTTGAGTATTTTGATTGGTATAACTGTTTTTGTATATTTCTACATATTATTGTGTGCAGTTGCTCCTATATGGTTTTAATTATATAACACATATATATTTTTAATAACTAGCTAAACTGTATTACAGAAACAACAAATTTTAAAAAGATTTGATTTTGTATACCGAAGCGACACGCTTTTGAGTATTTTGATTGATATAACAGTTTATTTTTACATATTAAATATATACAGTTGTTCCTATATGGTTTTAATTATATAAAACACACACACACACCATATAAATATATATATTATAATAACTAGCTAATCTATATTACAATACCCCTAATATCAAAATAATGAGAATGACTTTAAATTGTAACTATATAGTCCAAGTGTTATTTTAAAAACATGTAAAATTTGGAAAGGATACAGAGTCAGTAAATTCAGTTAATGTGCATTTATTGCCAAAGTATCATTAATTTCTTGTGTTGTATAAGGGAGATAATTGAATTTGATACTTTTTACATTTAATGAATAGGAAAGACTGTAAAATAGAGTATATTTTTATTGATATATTTGTTCCTGTTCTTCAGATTTTCTTAAAAAACTAATATATCATTTTCCAGGTTACAGAGAATTTAGTATTGAAATGTCTTGAAAATGGTGTGTTTTGTTATTGAATAATTGATGATTAAAATTGAACAAATAATTAATGACTCATTTAAAAGTCGTCAAATATAAGTTATAATATTGTAGTAAGCAGATTGTAAAATATATTATAAAACTGAACATATAAACTTGACAGAAAATTGTTTTCAATAACTATTTTGACGTAGACATATTCTCACTTTCTAGGTTTAAATCAAATTTTTAAGTATAATTGAAATACTGTACAATAAATCAATTTATCAAAAAGAAAAATATTGTCAACTCATTTCACATATAAATAATCTAAGTTTGTTCATTCCAACAAGACCTTATGTATGTTAAGGTTTTTTCATTCACATTTTTGAAATTAAGATATATCTAGCAAAAGACTAGATATATCTTTATTTATAAAAACTTTATTTAAATACTATTTTTATAATAAATTTTAGGTATCTAAATATATTATGCGAAGAGAATGGTTTGAATAAAATATTATATTGAAAACATAAACATTGTTGACTTTAAAAACTGATAAAAAGGAACTACTTTCTCTTTATTTATAACTAAGTAACTTTATGATATTTTTTATTTATTCTTATGGTTTTACAATATTTTGTTTCTTCATTATGCACCGATTTCTAACTATAATGTTATTTTAATTATCAGTTATGGAAGAAAATTAAATTCTGCTCTTGTCTATAATAGGACCACCATGAAAAAATAAAAACTTTCATGACAAATAATAGAAAAATGGTGTTGTGAATTGACTAGATTTTAGGTCCATATGAAAAGAACGAATAAAAAATGTATTAAAGTGACTTGATTATAAATAATGAAAAAAGAAGTTCATTTTTCTCAGTTTTAAATAACAATCAAACATGCATTTTGGAGCAGGCATTTAAATTTAGGACTTGGTCAGCCATTGACATTTCACCTTAATAATGAAAACAATACATACAAATTCTACAGTTAAGACATTCTTACTTAAGTTCCAGAAGACATGTGTTCAAATCTTGATATTTTAAAGTTAAATGTCGAATCCATAAGATTTTGTTGAATATTTATTCAGTTAATATAAACAGTATTTCATATTATCATAGAATTGGTTATTAACCTTTCAGCTACCAAGTTGGTCTGTCGCACAGACTCACGCTCCAGTATCCAGGCCCCAAGTCGGTCTGTCACACCGACGCTATTCAAATTACGATATTTTGACAACCTTTAGACATAGTTAAAAAAATCCCAATAAACTTGAGGGTTATACAAGTAAGTGTTCATGAAAATTAGATCATTTTTATTAATAGTTTGTTTATAATAAATATTGTAAATGTGTAAAATCCATTTATTACATGTCATGCATTTTAATCATATATTCAAGAATAAATGAACAAAGAATATTTTCGTTTTTTAATATAATGTTGCAAAATTGTTTATTTACTTCTACTTATATGAATATTTATACATAATTAATAACTGTTTTTTAAAAATAAAATCTATTTATTGTACGTGATACATTTAAAAGTCTAACTTACACAAATAAAAGTCTAACTTAAAATTGTTATAATTAACTAACAAAAAAGAGATATAACATAAATTTGAACTAATTTATATCAATAATTTATCAATAGATTTTATTTATTATAAATAATTGAAAAATATATTTGAAATATTAATATTGATTAACAATTATATATATACTTACATAAATAAATTATTGTCTTAAACAAATAAAAAATTGTTTTAATTTCAATTGTTTACTTAATAATTTTTTCATTTATATAAAAAATATATTTTAGTTTATTAAAAACAATTTTGCCACTAAAAAAATATAAACACACTCTCTTGTTTAGAAAAATAGGCATTGGGCCCTGGATGCCGACTAACGTGTTCGGCCCTCGGTACATGAAGGGTTAAAGCAGCATTATTGTTAAAAATCAGTACAGAATATGTTATTTGTACAACATATAAACAAAATATTGTAAAACCAAAAGAACGAATATAAAATGTAGTAAAGTCACTTAGTTATAAATAATGAAAAAAAAGTTCATTTTTTCCAGTTTATAATGTCAAAAATGTTTATTTTTTAATAAAATTAAACTGTTAATGGAAAAATACATTCTTTATCATATTTGTAACAGTTCCAGTAGAAAATATTTTGAAAAAATTTACTTGTCCAATTAAGAATGCTATTTATTTATTTTACTCATTATAAACAAATGGCATTATTAATTGAATTCTGATTACTTAAGGACGTATGGACACGACAACGCATATTAAGTTTATGTCTAAATAAACCTATGAAAATAAATTTTCATTTTCATACGAAAAGTATTAATTTATAATTTAATCTAAATTATATTAGTATTAGTACCTGTTTATTCATGTAACAAATATAGTTATTCCTAAAGTTCCTCACTTGATTAATTATGTAACCTGATATGAGATTCAGTTGTCAATGTTACGGTCAACATGTTTGTTAAACTAATTTCATATATAAAAGAAAAATTTTCATTGAAATTAATTAATATAAATTTTGATGAAATGTATATATTTATTATAATATTCTCATCATTATTATTTTAGTTAACTATCACTTTCACTGGATTTTAAAAAATGTACACTTTAGAATTAGAATTAAAAAATTATATTATGGCGACGAACTGTCAACTAAAATTTTTTTACATGAATTACTTTGTTTATTTATAACTAGTTTTGCAGACGTCGTTCAAGGTATTCAAATAACAGTTTTTTAATCATTTATGTTTCATATATATAAGTGTAAAAAATCAAAGTATTCAATATTATAGGCATCCGTCCACCAAGCTAATGTTGAAATACCGAACTTTATTTTAAAATATCTCAACAGCTAGACGACAGAATCATTTCATATTTAATAAAATGTATTTCTATATAAATTTTTTTGTGCATAAAAATGTCAAGCAGAACATGGAAATGCTAAAATGTTAAAAATGACACATGTATCATATTTGATACACCAAGATGTTAAAGGTTAAAAATGTTTACCTGCGACGTCATTGTCATCTTCGTCGACCTAGTACGTCGTCACCCTGGTATGTCGTCTTCGTCGCCGACTTGGTGTGGCCGTCCTGGTCCCCATACACAACACCCCATAAACAATATCATAAGGTTGCGTTCAGAAATCGCTTGCATTAAGTGTAATCATTTCGTGAATAGCACCCCTGAGCGTTGCGCTTGACCAATAGAAAATGACGTTAATTTAACGTCATTTTCTAACCTCCTTCAACGGTTTCGTGGAGAAAAGTGTCTCTCGGGCCATTTGTCAACAAGAACCAGGTAGGGATGCGCGATATCTTATTTATATATCGATATTGTCATATCGATAATATCAGAATTGTAAATATCGATACAACGATATATCGGATTTAAAAATATCGATATCTAAAATATCGATATTTTTATATCCGATATTTCAAATAGCAATTTAATTTCTACAAAATAATTAAAATATTAAAAATAGCTTTAAAAATTAATAACTAATATAGTTCGGTCGTCTTCGAGGGGTGGAGGGGGGGACTTAATTATATTTTACAGTATACCAATTATTACAATGAGAATTCAGTAAATATTCGATTGATTTTACAAATAGAAATACGATAATCCATATACAATGAAAATGACAAAATTATTTCAGTAAATGACGTGTTTATAAAGAAATGCCTAATACACAACATTGAAGTGATTTGTCTCCCTTCAAATTTCACTAGTAGAAAACTGAACGTATGTTGATTTTATTTCAGTTAACACTCGGAAGTCTGAAAATATTTACACCCTCAAAAGACTGAGGCGAAATATTTTTCGCCTTAAACTTTTTAAATATTTTTCTTCATTTCTCGATGCAAAATAATATGGAATTGAAACTTGTGAGAATAATCCTTATATTAAATTAATAGGAGTTATTAATTTCGTGAATAATTTTGAAAAGCAAAGATATGAAAAATATGTGAATTCGGCAAAAGAAATGAAGACGAAAAATGTTTTGACTGTTAATAACAGTCGCACACACAAAACAGATCAAACTCAAGAGAACCACATATTATTTTCAAAGAATTTCGATGCGCTGAACACGATTTCGTAGATAAAATTCATGACTTCACGACGAATTTTGGAGAAAATTGCACTTTTCGGATGAAAACTAATCCGAAAATGAGACAAAACTGATTCTTTTCAATATGTGCAGCGAACGATTGTCAGCTTGTGTGACGACAGATACTCGCCTTCAGTTCGTGCTATCAACGTCACACTCGTTCACAAGCGTTTACGGCACTAGTTACGTAATATAATATTTTCCTCAATATTGTCCTGATATATTATTCCTGTAGCATTCATTTTGAAACGCTGATCACGATACCGTTAGTGGAATTTACCTTTGACCTCGAGATTTCTCAGAAAGTCTAATTTTTGTGTAAAAATTTGCTCAAAAATGGATTAATACTGAAGTTTTCCTTAATTTTATCATTTCTTAAATTTTTGAAGTGAATTGTCACAGTATTCTGTTTTCTGTATCTAGTTTTGTGATTACGATACCTCCACATGGTGAAGGCCGGCAATAGATTCATCCTGGCTATCTTTCTAGATAAAAAAATGGTACAATTATTTTGGTCCATTTTTGACCAAGTTTTCACAAAAAAATTGTTTTTTTCTGAGAAATCTCGAAGTCAGTAGTAAATTTCACAAGCGGCATCATGTTCAGCGCCTCAAAATATTACGGAAATTATATATTTGGACAAAATTAAGGAAAAATCAATTTTGGCTCCTCATTCGGGTTAATTTCACCGAAATATTGCAGTTTTCTCCCAAATTCGTCGTGAAATTGTGAATTTTGATGATGGCATCGTGTTCAACGCATTGAAATCTTTCGGAAATGACACCTGGGTTTCTTGGATTTGGACTTTCTTTTTTTTTGTGTATGTGCTTGTGTAATTGAAAAAATAATAAATTAATATCGCGGAATAATCATATTTATTATATATATATTATAACATCACACATTTTCACTTAAAAATCATGTGCATTTTAATATAACCAATCTATCTCGACTTTTATAACTGTAATGTCTGAAGTTGCTGATATTTATGTGGGGTGAAAAATTTTTCGCTTCAGTCTTTTAAGGTAAAATATTAAAAAACTTTTGAACAAGAAATAATATTAAATTCAAACTTTGTGAAAATAATTACCACATTAAATTAGTAAAAGTCACAAAATTTCATGAAAAATTTTTGAAAATTAAAGATATAAGAAAAGTTTGAATATTGAAAAGCGAAAAATTTTTCGCCTCCGGCTTCCGAGTGTTAAGATGATTTCTCACGCACGGTCGAAGTTCAAACTTTCTGTTTGCCGCCAAAAGATATTTTTTGGGAATATTAAGATATTAATTAAATGCAATCGAATAAAATGCCCAAACATCGATTCTTTATAATGTTTTAAAGATTTCTTTTACTTCCTCTCGATTGCTGAACCTATAATTTTAAAATATAGCGAAAACTCTTTTTCGGTTAATAATTGAAGATTGAATAATAATATGAAAAACGAACGTTCATTATACTTTTGAGCTATGGGTTCTGAAATGAAATCGAATTAACAGAAATCTTTAAAATATTATAAAGAATCAAAGTCTGATCATTTTATTGGTTTGTTTTTTCAATAATATAATATTCTCAAAAAACATCTTTTGACGTCAAACTGAAAATTATGAGTGAGAAATCACCTTAAGGTGATTTGTCACTCATTCTCGAAGTTCAAAATCTCAGTTTGCCGCCAAAAACAAAAAATGTTAAGTAACATTTAAAAAACGTTTAATTTCAAAATATCAGTATAAAGGTCCCATTGTCTCATAATGAAAATCGTGTTTTTGAGGTGAAAAACGCGATTTTTATACCACCTCAAAAACGTGTTAAACTTTCTCGTTTACAATTCATTTCAAAATTTAATTTTTTTAATTCGAGAAGGTTCTCCTATTATGAGACAATGGGACCTTTATATTGATATTTTGAAATTAAACGTTTTTTAAATGTTATTTAACATTGTTTGTTTTTGGCGGCAAACTGAGAATTTGAACTTCGAGAATGAGTGACAAATCACCTTAAGTATACATACAATTTTCTTCTAGTGAAATTTGAAGAGGGGCGAATCATTTAAATTGGGTGTACATTAAATTTATTACATTTTACGGCAATTTTTGTTAGCTTTTAATTATTTGTTTCGATGAAACTGATGTTACAATTACATATTTGAAACAAACAATAAATATATTTGTGAATTAACTTACGGATGTGTTTTTCTTATTTCTATTGTTGAAAAATCGTGTTGTTAAAAATTCTCCAGTATGCATGTAAATATCGATTGCCGATATTCATATAATCGATATCGATATCTCGATATATCAGTTTGTAAAATATCGGTTAAAATATCGATATATCGCACGGAAAAATATCGATATTTCAAATATCGATATATATCGCGCATCCCTAAGGCAAATAGATAATTTAATGGGTAATTAGCTAAATTAATAGACACTTAGCTAAATTCATAGGAAGTTAGCTGAATTCATTGGTAAATAGTTAAATTCATAGGTAGTCGGCTAAATTCATAGACAAATAGCTAAATTAAGAGGAAATTGGTTAAGTTCATAGGCAAATAGTTAATTTAACCCTATAGGGACGAATGTTGCCATATGGCAACATGATATTTAAGTATACATTTTATTAAATTATCAATTACAATGGGTACTGTTTTGGACACGTAATATTTGATCCGTCTTCGATAAAGTAGATTTCATCATTGGTGACTATATAACGGGTTGTTTTTCTTCTCAAACGGAAATATTAGTGAAATTCATAGTGAAATGACGCGCGTCACTTGCAAGTGCCGCGTGTCATTTCACTGGAGCATCTTTTCATAAGAATGCGAATTTCAATAACAAAAGTATTTGACATTTTTTTAAAACTAAACTTAATGCTAAAATGGATTAGTAAGATGATTTTCATTTGTTTATATTTTTTTTTCAAGCTTGACTGTTCCTTAAAGCACGGATATTGCCATATGGCAATCTTTTGGAAAACCATTTATTTCATTTTGGAAAACACTCGGGGAGAAAATATAGCTGGTGAATTTGATTTTGTTATGACTAAAAAAGATAATCTCATAAATTTTATAGCTTTCCAATTGCGAAATCAACATGCCGTCCCAATAGGGTTAATTTAACCTGTTGATGGTCTGAAAACTGACTTTAACTTGTATGTATTAGCGACCAATGAAACTTACGCCTGATCCTTTCTCCTTCTTCAATGAAAGAACATAGATAATCATTGAAACATTTCTATTGGTTCATTATTTAAATTCATTTGTTTCTTACTAAAACGTTCTGAACATCAACAGGTTAATAGATAATTAGGTAAATTAATAGGCGCTTAGCTAAATTCACAGGATGTTAGCTGAATTCATTGGCAAATAGCTAAATTAGGAGGAAATTGATTAAATTCATAGGTAGTAGGCTAAATTAATTGGTAAATAGCTAAATTAATAGGAAACTGGTTAAATTTATAGGCAAATAGATAATTTAATGGGTAATTAGCTAAATTAATAGACACTTGGATAAATTCATAGGATGTTAGATGAATTCATTGGCAAATAGCTAAATTAAGAGGAAATAGGTTCAATTCATAGACAGGTATGCTAAATTCATAGGTGAATAGTTAATTTAATTTAATAGATAATTAGGTAAATTAATAGGCACTTAGCTAAATTCACAGGTAGTAGGTTAAATTCTAAAGCAAATAGCTAATTTAAGAAGCAATTAGCTAAATCAATAGACACTGGCTAAATTCATAGCATGTTAGTTGAATTAAGTGGTAAATAGCTAAATTCATAGGTAGTAGGCTAAATTCATAGCATGTTAGCAGAATTGATTGGCAAATAGCTAAATTCATAGGTAGCATGTTAAATTCATAGGCAAATAGTTAATTTAATTTAATAGATAATTAGGTAAATTAATGGGCGCTTAGTTAAATTCACAGGTAGTAGTAGGTTAAATTCATAAGCAAATAGATAATTTACGAGGTAATTAGCTAAATTCATTGGGTGTTAGCTGAATTAACTGGCAAATAGCTAAATTCATAGGATGTTAACTAAATTCATTGATAAATAGCTAATTTAAGAGGCCATTAGCTAAATTAATAGGCGCTTAGTTAAATTCACAGGTAGTAGTAGGTTAAATTCTAAAACAAATAGCTAATTTAATAGGCAATTAGCTAAATTAATAGACACTTGGCTAAATTCATAGCATGTTAGATGAAATAATTGGTAAATAGCTAAATTGAGTTATTATTATTATTAATATTATTATTATTATTATTAAACACAATATCGCCTCGGGTTTAACCTGTATGGCTGTACAGTAGTAGAGAGAAAATGAATAATAAATTTATAATGTACATTGAAAAAGGTAACTAATAGTTAAACAATATAATAAAAATAAACAATAAGAAGAAAAATTAAGAATTAAGAAATTAAGAATCTTGACATCGCATAAGATAAATGTGCAGTTTGCATTTGAAAAGGTGAAGACTCCCAGACTGTTTAATGTCGTCAGGCAGACCATTCCAGAACTTAGTGGCTTTAACAATAAAGGAGTTCTCCATCGAAACAGTATTATAGAATGGAACCATAAGTTCCCGGAATGATCTGCGGACAGCGCGATGAATAACAGATGATCTCTCCACCAGATGAGCGGATAAATATTCTGGAGATTCATTTCTCAATAGATTAAAAATAAAAGAGCCAAGAAAACATTTACGACGGTTGCAGATTCTGAGCCAGTCAAGTCTGGTCAGGTAAGGGGAAATCGAGGTATCTCTTTTAAGGTTGAAAATAAATCTCACACATGCATTCATGAGAGTTTGTAGAGAATTTTCTTGTTGCAACGTCAGATTAGTCAGTATAAGACAACAGTAGTCAAAAATGGGGAATATTAGTGAGATAACCAGTTGTTTGCGCATGTCCAGAGAGAGAATTGCATTGCTGTGCCTAATTTGCCTCAGAGTAAACCAAACTTTGCGGGACATAGATGAGATTTGCGCATTCCAAGATAATGTGGAGTCTAAGATTACACCAAGATTCTTTACAGTAGAAACCAATGGGATTGGAGAGCCATTAAGAAAAATTGAAGGCAAATTACAATGGTCCAAGTTATTAATGTAGTAAGGAGAGCCAAGAAGCATAATCTTAGTTTTATCCGGATTGAGACAAAGTTTATGGGAATGGGCCCACCGTTCTATCCCGGTGATATCCGTCTGGATCCTTTCAAAAAGTTTAGGTATTTCGGATGGAGAGCCTTGGATGTAAATCTGAAGGTCATCGGCGTAAATGAGGTATTTACAAAACTTGAGAACTGAGGCAATGGAAAGAATAAAAATACAGAATAATAGAGGTCCCAGGACAGATCCCTGGGGAACTCCCATGATTACTCTTTTCCAAGAAGAAAGAGATCCGTCAACATCTCTAGTAGCTTGCATTCTACCCGACAAGTAGGATCGGAACCAGTTCAAGACCAAATCAGAACAACCTACTTGCCTTAGTTTAAAGATTAATAGTTCATGGTTAACCAAATCAAAAGCCTTAGAAAAATCAAACAAGACCAAGATGGTAATCTTTCGATTGTCTATGCCCGATCTGACATCATCCAAGAGCTTGACCAAAACAGTTTGGGCCGAGTGATGAGGACGGAAACCAGATTGAAGAGGATCAAACAAGTCCTCGGAAACAAGGTGAGAGAGCAGTTGGTTATACACTACAATTTCCAGTATTTTGGAAAGAGAACATAGAATTGAGATGGGTCTATAGTCTTTAACTGAGGAGGGATTGGCAACTTTAGGTATAGGTTTGATAATAGCCTTTTTCCAGAGGGCAGGGAAAGTAGTAGTGGATAGAGATAAATTAATTATCCTCAAGATGTCATCATAGAGAACCGAGGCAGCTTTGGTATAGATGTTTACTGGGATTAAGTCCGAGCCAATAGCATTAGAAGAGGATTTTGAGAATAACTTGGACAGCATAGGCAAAGTAACCAGAGAAAAGGAGAAGGTTGAATAAGAAAGAGAAGGTTCAAGCTCAGGATCAAAGGATGCCGAGGAAAAAGATGATGCAATAAAGGAGACGGAGTCCAGAAGACTATTGTTAATGTCATCAACCGATGCAACCAAGGATAAGGACTTATTATCAGATTTAAGAACTCCCAGTGCACGTAATTCCCTCCAAAGGAGTTTAGAATCTTTACGTTTAGATAGATTATCAATCTTATCCAATAAGAATCTTGATTTAGCTGATTTAACCAAAGCATTGACCAAATTACTCTGATTTCGTAACAAACTAAGATAATAGGAGGATCCGAAACGTTTGAAGTAGTTCCTCAATTTGTTTCGATAGCTTATTTCATCTTTGATCACTGGAGTGATCCAGGGTGTTGGGGGATTTTTCTTAATTACTGTACGCATTGGTACACATTCATCATAAGCCTTCAGGATAACAAAGTTTAGGGAAGAAATAGCTAAATCCAAAGAAGTGAAATCGATAGGATTGGAACGCTTAAGTGTAAGAATTGATGAACATAAGGTATCACAATTAACGTTAGCCAGGTTGCGGTAATGAATAGGTTGGGGATGATAGGCGTAAGGAAGAACTTTGTAATTGAGATAGAGGGCTTCATGGTCGGAAAGAAAGGGGTAGCCTGATTGAGCGAAACCCAGTACCACAGATTGAGAATCAACCAGACACAAATCAATAAGGGAATGGGAATGTAGAGAATGATGAGTAGCACGTTTATTTGCCATATAGAGTGCATGAGATGAGATGAAATGGGATATGAATTTAGAGCCAGGAGAGATGGTTAACATATTACAATTGAAATCACCCAGAATGACAATATTGGGAAACGAATGGGCTAGGTTAGAAAAGGCATCAATGAACAATTGAGGGAGAGGAGCAAGGGGGGGACGATAAACTACTGATAAAAGTATAGGACTATTGCAAAAGATGAGTTTAAGAATAAGGAATTCAACATGAGGGGATGATTCTGCACGGGAGGTACTAAGAATTTGGAAGGAGGTTATGGATTCATGAATATAGCAACAGACACCGCCACCTCTCCTACCAAGTCTATCATGTCTCAGGAGCCTATATCGAGGTATTTGGACTTTGTTGTTTGGGATAGTTTCACAGAGCCACGTCTCCGAGACAGCAATTATATGAAAAAAATATAATCTCGTCAGAGTTTGCAATTCATGTAGGTGGGACGTATTAGCCAAGGACTGGGCATTGACATGACAAAGAAACAGACCAGATTGCGGTACACATTTATCAGGAGAGGGAGTCGAATCAAAGGACTGAGGGGAACCCAGGGTTGCATCGGGTAAGGAGGTTACCTCAGGGGGGGTTAGGATTGGAACCTGTCGATGGAAAAAGGCCAACATCCGGCTGATTGGTCTGCATCACATCACTGTATGAATAGGAAGATGGGAGAGTGGCAGGGTTAGATGTGCTAGGCAACGATTGAGAACAGGTGTTGAAGATAGGTTGGTGAGATGAAAGCCCAGAAACTGAAAGCAAGGAAGAACTATTAGTGTTAGACCGAATAGGTGGAAATTGGGAGGGACTAAGAGAAAGCGATTGGTTAAGCGAAGAAGTTTGTGCTACTAGGGATTGGGATGCAAGACTTGGAAGATGATCTAGGGTTGGGGGGAGAGAGACAGTTGGTAAGGACAAAGAATTAGGGACAACGGAAGAATCACTATCAGAAAAATCCTGGGGAAACTTCTTGGCAGGGGATTGAGAATCCTTTTTGAGATAGACTTAACCCATCTTCATCCAGCAGAACGAAATATTATGAACACAAGCATAGTTTTTGGCATCATAGAGGCATTTACGTTCAATGGCAGTGGATCTTTCATTAATATATATACGGGTCCTCTCATCCGAGGGCAGAATTTCTCGAAGATATACGTCACGTTTCACCCTCTTGGCCTTAAGCCACTCTAGACAGTATCTCTTAGTGAGAAACTGTACAATCAAAATTCTGGGTTTACCCTTGACAACAGGAATCACCTGATAGTTGTCAATAAGACAATCCCGAAATTCTATCTGCAACACATGAGCCAGCTTCTCTAGAAAAACCATAGGGGCTGTAACGCATTCCTCATTTAGGCCAGTTATCGCCAGCTCACGATTCCAGTCCGGTCTCACAGGGGGGCGAGAGGACAGATTAGTCAACGATGAGGAGCGCAACAAACATCTAAACTCACCAATAGCCTGCTCATTACTGGCGACTTTGGATTGCAACTGTTGATAGGCCAGATCAAGGTTGGAGAGAAGTTTACTGTTGGATTGGGAGTCAGCAATTACTCTATCCATTTTAGTCGACAGCTCCCTCACGTCATCAGAGACCTGAGAAACAGAGTTTCTAAATTCATTAAGTTGGCTTATTTCATTCTGCATTAAGGGCAGACAATCAATCTTAGAACTCATAGAGGAAAGTATAGCGCTCATCTTCAGGATTTCAGCCTCTGTATTCATCTCGGATACCTCAGAATTCTCAAGAGTTTTCAATGAAGGATCCAGCACAGACAAAGAATTCAAGTTTTCTACCTCAACCGGTTTACAATGAGGGGAAGATCTACTATCGATTGTGCTTACCCGTTCAGGAACACCCGCCTGACAAAAAATGCAACACATAGTATCTACCCTCTTGACTCTCAGTATCTTGAATTGACCGCACTTTCTATGAAATGGGGCTTGATACTTTTCACAGCAAAAAATTCGATGTAAAGGCAAATTACATGACCTGCATCTCACACTTATATCCCATATAAATATGAACAAAGTTCAGTCTAAATTAAAAGTTATTACAACAAAGTCGCAAAATAACAGAGTATATACAAACAACGTAAAAAACAGTGAGTGTACTTAATTAGTTACCGGATATTTGAAAACACTACTTAACACCCAAGTAGTAATATTGTATCTATCTCACACACAGCAGGTATTACAGAGGTCACTCAATAATTCACAGACAAGTAGGATGAAATTTTCACAAACAAAATATCAGATATTATCACTTCTCAAAAACATAATTGAATCCCTAATGTCAAGATTGCTATTCACAAACGCAATTAAACGCAGCACAAATAAATAAAAAGATTTTTCTGAACGCAACCTAAAGCAAAATATATCCACTAGGAACAGTTTCGGTGACAGTTGGCAACAATGCAACAACGCAGACATTAAATTTAAATTTTAAATTGAAAATTGCGTACATTAATTTTAATAAACATCTATGAAATGAAACTCCAATACCTTGTTATTATTTTTTTAATGATTTAAAAATTAAGAATTCGCGGTAAAAAATCTTTGAAATTATACTCTAATAATTTACAGGTACTTCTTTATTAATTTTCAATTTCACAGTTTGGTATCTTAAATTTAATGTACTTATATTTGAAACAGATTTCATGCACTCAGTATATTAAATTTCATATATGAAAGTATATGAAAAGTACATTAAAATTCATAACATTTTTAACAGTGTAGATGTTTTAGTATCTGAAAATCAGATTCAAGTTTGTTAACTGAAATTTGTATTTCCAGATTGCACTCTTTATTCGTGGAATAATGCTGCCCGGGGCGAGCGAAGGAATTTTGTTTTACTTGACGCCAGACTGGCAGCGGTTAGCGTACGCAAAAGTATGGAGCGATGCCGCGGTACAAATATTTTTCGCCTTGAGTCCTGC